>JAWRVF010000440.1:0-294403 GCA_036785485.1 Physcomitrellopsis africana | reverse complement strand
CAACAAAGATGCTATCAAATGAATTTGATGGCGGCAGATCTGTAATAAAGTCCATAGAAACTGAAGACCATGGACGACACGGAATAGGCAATGGCTGTAGAAGTCCATAAGGGCGATGTCGAGGGTTCTTGGATCTTGAACAAATGTCACAAGAGAGGACAAAATCCTTCACATCCTTCCACATTTGCGGCCACCAGAAATCTTAGGAAATGAGTTCCAAGATCTTATTGAATCCGAAATGTCCCGCAGTTGAAAAGTCATGATGAGATTGAAGGACTCGAAGTCATGCTGGCCCTTTTGGGATATATAGCTATTTTTTAAAATATAAGAAATCTCCTTCAACCTTGAACTTGTCATTATTGATACGTTGCTTAATATCAACGACTATTGAATCTTCAATGGTTGCAACATGTACCTGGTTGAGGAAATCAGCATCAATTGGCACCACAACAGCACAAATCTTGAATTGCTCTGGCTTAAACAATGTCGTACACTATTGATCAAGCACTACTTCTCCAATCTTTGGCGTAAGATATGATCTTCTTGATAAGGCATCACGGTCTCATTGCTTCTGCACCGACAGTATTAACGAAATTCCAGAGAGCGACATATTCTATCGTTCGAATTTAATAATTTCAGAACTCGAAAAGATAAAATATTCCGACTCAGAATCCATATATACGGTCAATGGATGTACCCTTCCGGCGAAGTGGACACCACCTGTAGAAAAATCCACTATAGTGCCGAGTTTCTTATCATGAATCTCGTAGTTGATCTCAGCCGCAGAAAACTTACGTGAATAGAATGCAACCAGATGAAGCTTATTGTCGATGCCCATCTCTAAAAGTACGGCTCCTAAAGCAAAATCCAAAGCATCGGTTTCCAAATAGAAAGCCTTTGCAAAGTTTGGGTTCAAAATCTTAAAACCGCATTTACTACAGCTCCAATCTTGAGAATAATTCTTGATGAAGATCCGATAGAAATTAGCAAAGCCGAGAAAACATTGTATATCTCTAACCGTCTTTGGAACTTTCCAAAACACAATTGCTTCCACCTTCTTGGGATCCATCTTCAAGCCTTCCGTAGTTGCAATAAATCCTAAAAACTCCATCTCCGTTTGGTGAAATTAGCACTTCTCTAATT
Organism: Physcomitrellopsis africana; assembly: GCA_036785485.1. Taxonomy (NCBI): domain Eukaryota; kingdom Viridiplantae; phylum Streptophyta; class Bryopsida; order Funariales; family Funariaceae; genus Physcomitrellopsis; species Physcomitrellopsis africana. The sequence goes on along the minus strand of JAWRVF010000440.1, from coordinate 293,260 downwards.
TGGCGTAGAGTCCTCGCTTGCATAGTTTTACGAGTACCAAACGAACATGCTTCTTATGCTTTACTTCATTTTCAGAAAATATCAAGATATCATCCAGATAGATGAGAATAAAATCGTGTAGATATTCTCAAAAAATATCGTTCATCATGTGTTGAAAAATTGCTGGAACATTGGTAAGACCAAATGGCATGACATTATACTCAAAATGACCATACCTTGTACGAGAAGCTGTCTTCCATTTGTCTCCTTCTTTGATTTGCACAAGGTTGTAAGCTCCTCTTAGATCAATCTTTGTAAAGATCTTTGCACGTCCAAGTTGTTCCAGAAGAGTAGAGATCAAAGGCAATGGATAGCAATTCTTCTTTGTCACCTTGTTGAGACCTTGATAGTCCACGCACATCCGTAGTGAGCCATTCTTCTTCTTCACAAATAAGATGGTGCCCCTGTTGGCGATTTTGAATGACAAATGAAGTTCTTAGCTAGATTCTCGTCAATGAATTTCCGCAACTCAGCCAACTCTGTCTGCAATAGATTGTAGATTGGACCAAAAGGCAGTTGTGCTCCTTCTTGCAATTCTATGGCACAATCATATGGTCGATGTTCTGGTAGCATGTCAGCATTCTTCTTTTGGAACACGTCTTGAAAATCCTTGTATTGTTCCAGTATTCCTGCTGTTGAAATTTGCTCTCTACTAGTAGGAGCCACATAAATGACCAATAGTGTGCCTTCCTTGCACAATCTTACAAAAGTTCTTGCTCCAATGAACAAGGATTTTTTGGTTTGGGATCTTCTTCGAGGCTTGTCCTCAGGTTGTTCTATAGGAAATGTTATACTCTGCAATCTCCAATCTATGGATGGATTATATTTTTCCAACCAAGAAAGACCAAGAATAATAGGATTTGTCGGGGTGCTAATAATGTTGAAAATAATACCTATAACTAAGGTACTTTTTAAATAAACTTCTATAGGTTGATTCATATGGGTGGCAATCTCTTAGATAATAAAAGGTCGTCCGTCCCTGGCCTTCATTGAGCAGGTTTGAATTTTTTGTATTAGGAATTTTGTGTAACAGCAAATTCTTAGTCTAAGAAACAAGTAGATGCTCCTGAATCTAATAAGGCTAAGGTTTTTAGTTTTTCAGGACCAAAAGAGAAAAGAATTATAAAACAACGGGGAGGTTGAGTAGAAAGAGAGGAACCTGGTATTGATTTGTCCAGCCGCATGATTCCTATTGTGGTTGGACATCCTCATTTTCTTGAACAAATGCACCTCTATTTTTGATGCTACGTCCATTTTGCTTCTTAGAACAGTTTCCAGCTCTATGGCCTTCTCCATTGCAATAAAAACACAAACCTTTCTCCATACGCTGCTTCTTTTCTTCTGGAGTAAGGGATTTGACACGTATCGTATCAATCTGCATGTTCTCTATCTCCACTTGTGAATTTAGGCTACTTGTTGATATAATTGTGCCGTGATGACTTTTATATTGTTTGAAGCGTTGATCTTGGCGACGTTGAAATAGGCGATTATCGTACTTTATAGCTAGGCTAATGGCTTCGTTGAGCGTTTGTGGATCAAAAAGAGATAACAACAAATCATTCACGTCGTCCCTTAGATCCCAATAGAACTGATTCATCAATGCTTCTTCATCCCAGTTGATGTCGCATGCCAATTGTCTGAAATCCGATGCATAGACTGATGCAGAGCAAATCCCTTGTCATAGCGATCAAATTTTTGTTGTAGTCCACCGAGCCTTGTCATGCTCACCAAATGCTTCTGCAAATGCTTCCAAAAAAGTCTCAAAGTTGTTCAAAATTGGTGATCCTTTTTCAAATAGAGGAGCAAACCATGATAGAGCTTGTCTCGTAAGCAAAGTTCCAACCAATCCAACACGTGATTCCTCCGTCGGATAATATTTGGATTATAGAGTTGTTATTAATTTGAATTGATTGATGAAACCTCAAAACTTGGAGCGTGTACCATCAAACTTGTCTAAAAGGCTAATTCGAGGTTCCTTTTGTTGTGGAAGTAATGATTCTCGTTGAACCACAAGTAAAGCTGCTTCTTCTAGTGTAGAATCTCGATGCTGATAAAGCCCAGATTGTGCTATTCCGGATGCTCCATCATTATGAAGTCTTACAAAGATTCCTTCTATTACTGTAGTTCTTTGTGATAACGTAGCAAGAGCATTCATAATGGCATCCATCTTGGATTCCAAACTTTCACTCATATTAATGTCTTGACCTCCAACCATTCTAAGAGAAAGGAAATAATTGTTTCTACAAGGAGGAAATATTGGTTTAGAAGAGGGTACTCCGCAACCTCTAAAATACCTTAAGACCTTCAAGAAGAGAGATAATCCATTCTCTCCAAGAAGAATAAGACTCCAATATTATAACAAAAATGATATCAGTTTAGAAGAAGGTAATCCGCAATCTCTAAAATACTAGTGTACCTTCAAGAAGAGGGGTAATCCACACTCCAACAAGAAGGAACTAGCTTTGATATCTAAGGTGAGAGTAGTCTCGACAAATTGTCATGGACATAAAATATAGACTTGAAGTCTAAACAAGAAGTTCAAGAAGAATTGGCAGGAACTAGATTAATCAAATGAATACAAAAACAACACCAGAGAGGTGAGCTAGAGCTCCAAGAGATGTGTTGTTGAGACTGAAGAACTCTTCAGCCTTGACTCCAATATATACTCCTACCTAGGAAGTTTCTCAAGCAGCTTTCATCAACTAGGGAGCTTCTCAAGCAACTTCCACCAACTAGGAAGCTTCTCAAGCAGCTTCCACCAATTAGGCAGCTTTTCAAGCAACTTCTACTAACTAAGAAGCTTCTCAAGCAACTTCTATCAACTAGAAAGATGTTAGAAGGCTCTAGAAGGTTCTAACAAGTATGTCCTTGATAAAAGCAAATCTTTGAAAAAGTCTTTGAGAGTCTTGTAATGTGCCATTCTTTCTCATCACATGATGTCTCCTAAACTACTTTGACATAATGTATCCTAGAATTTGAAGCTAGAATTTCTACATGAATGGATGCATCTTGTTGATCATGAATAGTCTTCAATTATACATCATTCTGAGAATTTAGATTATGGAACTTGCCTTTTTTAAATTGTGCTTGTATCCGAGGATGTAAGAAATTGATCTTATCTGATCTATGGGAGTCGAATTTGAATTCGGGAGGAAGATCAAGTTTGGGTTTTAAAGATCTAAAGACTTCTTCACCTTCTAGATAGGATTTGCAAGTACAAAATTCTTCTGCTCTTGACATATTAGCAAATGCTTGGTGAAGTGATTTGGGATTGCGAGATCGTTGGGCAGTTCTCTGGATAATTCAAAGATAGAATTTTTTTTTTCCAGGTCTAGTACCTACTCTTTTTTCCATTCAAATATTGGTAGTAAGCTACCACCTATATGAAGGCATGTACATAATCATCTACGGTTGCAACATAAAGGTAATTTCTTTATTTTCCGGACTATTGCAACCACTTATTGTGCACGGTCTTAGCAAGATTGCAAGATGGTATTTTTGCCAATTTAGAGTCTAATAGAGACTATAATACACAAATACATGGATGTAAATATTAAAATTTTATTTAGATAGAATCTAAAGATATAAGAATAGAATGGGGCAGATAAGTGAGGACATACCAATTCCATGAAATTACTCTATTGGCTATATTAGAAGTGCTAGAAGGCAAGCCAAAGATCAAGACGTATAAGTCCTTGATCTGTAGTTGCTCCTAAGGAGAGCCACCAAGACTTGATGGCGAGATATTGAGTCTCAACCTCTGCTAATATTTTGGTGTCCTTGTATTATTTGCAAAGTTTTCGATGTTGATCTTGGAGGTCTATTTGAATGTTAGATTTAGTATATTTCTCTAAGGATTGAATTCAATGAAAAAGACATGTCCTTTTTTGGTCCTTCATGAGAATAGATGCATCACCACTACCATAGATAATACGAACAACATTCCAATTTGCTTCTGCACTATCTGCCATAAATCCCTTGAACTTGAGATTTGGAATGTTGTGCCTAGTAGTAACAGCATTGAGGTTCTTCCAAAAAACCAATTAAGTAGTAACATCTTCAAATTGTATGTCACAAACAATAATGATCATAACACTACAGTAAGTGGTATCATATACATGAAAAGCTATTGTGGTCGAATTTTTTACATGCTTCACATAATCAAACATAATCCACACATTTTTAAGATCACCACCAAGTTGCATCCACTTGATAAGATCTATTCCACTACTAGGTCTAACTTTAGACATCTTAAAAATAAAAATCTTGTCAAAATTAGATCCCTAGCCAAAGAACTTGTTCTCTTAGACAAATGTCATTTTGCTAGAACCTTTGAGTTTAGTGATACTGTCTATGACTCTAAAATGACATAAGTAGGAAAAACTAGTAATTTTATCACAAATATTAGAAGAGGATATGTGCTTGCACCTATCAAATATAGGTACCAATTCATTGAGAGCAAAGGCCTTCTGAGATGCTCTATTGGGACAAAGTAGCAGTTTATCAACAAACTCCTTATTAGCTTCGAGGATGTTAGCAAAATTTATTGTTGTAGGTGTTCTTTCCACCTACTTTCAAAAAAGGCTCTAGGTTCTTTTTAAAAAGTTCCTATAATCACCAATCTTAATTAAATGAGCATCTAAATTCAAATGGATACATATACGAGTCATATCTCTGTGGGCAAGAACATAATAAATCTTAGTTGAACAACCATCTAGACAGGATTGAGGAACCTTGCAAACTTTGCAAACAACCATTGTCGTGTAATAATTTGACCATTAGGTGAAAGAAGAAAGGAGTGGTTATATTATGGAAAAGCTCAAATGAAAATATTTGAGAAAATTATCTTAGAAAAATAAATAATAGAGAAGGAGGTAGAAAAAAATCAAAAGGTGTTAATACTGCCTTCTATAGAAGTGACTTCTAATTACCTTGTATGGCCATAAATAAGGCAAAACAAAGTAGATTAAAAAAATAAACAATATAAGAATCTTTAGAAAGGAGTTGAAAATAGATTTTAGAAAAATTTACTACAAAAATCTCAAAATAGATACCTAGAGAGGGCCGATTATGAGCCAGGGTCAGAATCTGACCCCGAGGCACAAATCCATGTGCCTACGGCGGGTCAAGAGGCTTTTTGTAGATCAAAAGGTTGGATTAGAGAGAAGACTATGGGATCTTTCTTTGAGCATTAGTTATAAGTAATTTGAGTTGGTAATGACTTTGTAATAGCTTTGCAAAGTCAAGGTTGATTTTGGTGACTTTGATTTTGTGAAATATATTGGAGTTTATATTTTTGAGCATTCTGTGAGATTGGTTCTAGATCTATGGGTGATATTTTGTAGATTGGTGCATACACTAGTGCTTATAGGGTGTAGTGAATTTTAGATTGATCTAATGGTTCAATCAAAGATTCTTAAAATTTATGTAGGTTGGAATCTCAAAAATTGGGAATTGAAGGTCAATTAGGTTTCCTAAGATATTTAGCAATCTACTAGTTGGATTGGAGTGAAATTTATGTATGTATATAGAAGATTAAATTTCCTATATGCATGTGAAATTTAGAAGCAACTAAATGGTATAAAAAGGAGATATTGGCACTAGACAATCGGCATTAAGATAGGAGAAGGAGGTCAATTGACACTTGATTGAAGTTTTGGATTGAATTTCTTGTTGGTAAGTTCGATCCTCTTCAAATTTTATGTGCTTGCTACTAACTTAGTTTTTAAGGAGTATATAAAATTTTAAACAAGATCAATAGTTTAATCAATAGTTATTGAGGTTCTAAAATTGTCTTAGGAATTGCTTAAGGCTTAGTTAGGATTTGGTTAGGGTTTAGGGTTGGATTTAAGATTTAGTGTTTATCTAAGATTTATTAAAGTTTAACCAAGATTGATTAGGATTTAGTTAGGATTTTTTTTAATATTTATTAAAGTTTGACCAGGATTGATTAGGATTTTAGGATTTATTAAGGTTTGATCAGTGTTGACTAGAATTTACTTAGGATTTGTTTTAGGATTTATTAGGATTTGACCAAAATTGACTAGGATTTAGTTAGGATTTATTTTAGAATTTATTAGGATTTGTTTTAGGATTTATTAAGGTTTGACCTAGATTGATTAGGATTTTAGGGTTTGTTAGAATTTAACCAGGGTTGACTAGGATTTAGTTATGATTTGTTTTAGGATTTGTTAGGATTTGACCAAGATTGATTAGGATTTAGTTAGGATTTGATTAGGATTGACTAGGATTTAACTAGATTTTATTTCTTTTTCCTGTTAGAAGATATCTTAAGTAGATTATAAGTGAATGGCCAAAATATTTTAATTTGATTTTATAGAGATTGGTATATTAAAATTATGAATTTAGGTGAATATTATGTCCATAGTTGTATTAGATACATTATTCCACTACATCTAAACAATCTAAAATAATTCCATCCATACAAAAACCAAGAGAAGTCCATTAAAAAATCCACTTCAAAATTCATACAAATTGAGATCCAATGATTGAACAAACAAGACATACCTACAATGTCATAAAATATATTTATAATCAATCTATTGGAATTAAATCCTAATCAAGTAATCAAAGAAGAAGGATTGAATTTGGAATCTCTTAATTCTTTTATAAAAATAAATCCAAAAAGATGAGAGTTAAGACCTAGTTTTCTTTCAATGGATTGTAAGAAAAGCTTCTCCAAATCCTATATCTATAAATTCTTTGGTCCAATTAAAGGCTTTATCTATTGTAATTCCAAAAGGATTGCAAGCAGCTTCCATGCCTCATAATCTTTCAATCTTTAAATGGACTAGAGATGATGATCTATCTATATATATAGAGAGATTCATAGAGCTTCTTACAATATATTTAATTACCAACCCAAGATATTATCTAGTATAATTTTTGAATATATTGAAAGATGGAGCCTACAAATGGTATAAAAACCATCCCTTTCAAATATTCAAAAATTGGAACATGCTCATGAGGATATTTTTAGAGAAATTTAGACCAAAAGTGATATAAAATAATATCTTTATAGCCTTTTTTTTCTTGAAATAAGAAAAAGAGGAGGAAATCATTACATATATTAGGCAATTTGAATTAATAGTTATTAGATTCATGGGAGCATTTGTCACAAATGACACCCTTATCTATTTTTTTATCTAAGGATTTAATTGTGAAAGCATAATTAGATAAATATTAAAAGATTAGCCAAAAAATTTATAAGATGGTAAACAAATAGCATGAATTATTAGAAACATTGACAAACAATAAGAATAGATGTGAAAAAAAGAAGACTATAGAATTTCTATCTTTATCCATATCCAAAATATTGGAAGTATTCAAAAAAACCCTCATAGATTGATTGGTAATCATTTCCAATCAATAAACCATTATTTTTCACCCTTAATAGCTAAACCACCATGTAGTCTCTCAGAACTTACATATCTATAAGATAGAAATAGATGGAAGGAAGAATTTAAAAATAAAATCTTTCAAAGCCAATGAAGGTTTTAAAATGAACTTGTACAACAAATGCAAGCATTGTAAAAACAAATGACTTTATCAATTATAATTTAAAATTCTAACCAAGCTCCACCACTTATAGAATCAAGTAGGCACAATTCAAGATTGTGGTGCATTCAATGTAGTCAATCGGGACACACTAGTCAATTTTGCTCCACTCTACAAGGTTACCAATAAAATCTTAGATAGCAATAATCTTATATTTTCCTTCATAGAAGCTAAATCAATGTAGGATCTAGATTTCATCCACAAAGTTATCATTATTTTAATCAAGGTTTTAAAAACAAAGGCAGGAAAACATCACTTTTGTGGCAAAAGACACATACTTGATAATTGTTGGATAGAAAATAAAACTGCTTGTGGAAATTGTAGGAAAAACCATCTTACAAATGTATGTAGGCAAACTAATAAGATAGTTCTTTTAAATTTTTTACAAGGGAATTATCATCAGCAAGCTCAAGATTATATGAAGAAAGCAAGAAATCATAGTTTTGACAATACTTTAAATTCTTCAAATCTATTCTATGATTATAATAATAATTATCAAAACCAATATTTTTTTTTAAATTTAAATATTAAGTAGAGAATCATCCTTCTAAATATTAGTCACTCTCAATATAAGCAACAATATGATAGTCAATACTCTCAAGATGTAAGATTTGTAAACTAAACTAATGATGGAATGATTCAAATTTTTTTTTTTACCTCCTCTGTAATAATAGAGCCTATACTTTTTAAGTCAAATTTAATTATATAAAAATTGTTTTAATCTAAGATGCAGACACCACTTATGATAGTAGTCTTAGCAATTATGATAAGGTTTAAATATACTAGCTCTTTTCTTCCTACTTCAATTAATAATAAAAATAATTCAAAATATTTTTCTCAATTTTTAGATTTAAATGAAGCCATAAGAAAGGCAATGGCTAATGATAGAAATACTAAAGAATTATTTTAAGTCCTTGAATCCAGACCAAGTAGATTGTCAAGAATCTTAAAGGAAAATATCCAGATAGAAAAATTTGCTTTTAAGAAAGAATAAAAAGGATCTAAAATTCTTGAATTTAAATTTAATCCTTCAACTCAACTTAAAAGCAAGAATCAAGTCAAGTCATATGATTTATGAGAAGATTCAAAAAAAATTAAGACAAATATTATAATTAATCGATTATTGGAAGTTTTTCTTTTAATAAGAAAGAACTTTAAAATAAGCCTTTTTATTAAAAGATAACAAAGATCTAAAGTAAAAATCCTAACTCATATTAGAATAATTCAAAGGACAAAAGAAGTGAAGGCAATTGAATTGGAAGTATCTATAGTAGATAAAATCATATCTTATATTATTGTGGATGGAAGTAATGATTTAAATATTATGTTAGTGAGAACTATTAAAAAAAATTAGGACTTAATTTCATTAGACTTTCTTCATTTGTGATTAATATGGCTGATCAAAGCCAAGATACACCTTTGAAATAAATTAATGGTTGTAAGATGATGATAGTAGGTGAAGAATACTCTTTCACTTTTCATGTAATTCACATACATTCTAGCAAAATTTTGTATCCATTACTTTTAGATAGATATTGATTAAAGGTAGTTAATGTAAAAATTGATTGAAGAGGTAAAAAACCCCATATCATCTATATAGCACCAAAAAACTTGACTAAAATCTTTATTCAATCTCAAGGATTGCCCAACCAAAATCTCATCTTATTTTTTAGAAGATGAGATTTTAAGTCTACAACCATAGAAGGAATTTAAAAAGAAGGTTAGGTTTACTAATTTAGTAGCAAAGAAAGGAATTCAGTCAAGTATGGTCCAATCAATCTTTAGAGTGAATTTTGATGGCACTCAAGTTTATGAATTAGATAACTTAATAGAAGAAGGCGACTTAATTCCACCTTTATAATTTAAATAGACTTTCAGTGGTTTTATGGCTAAAAATGATATGGCCAATTATTCATAAATATCAAATGATTGGTATAGAGGATCCACAAAGTAATCTTATATACATGATTTTAATTACAAATTGTTGGATATATCTTTGAAGAATGAAGATTCAAAGCTAATGAAAGTCAAATTTCAATAGATAAAAGATGAGTTATTAAGTTATAAGTCATTAGTTATGAAGTATAGGGATGTATTTACTTGATCTTACAAAGACCTCAAGGGCATGCTTTCCGAAATAATCCAACATCGTAACCTATTTTTTTTTAATTTAATTTCCATGAGACAAAAGAAAAAAAAGAATGAATCCTAATTTTTAACTAATTTTTAAATCCAAATTAGAAAAATGCTTCCAAGTCAAATTTATTCAATCCGTAGAAATTACAAATTGGATCTCACTAATGGTCTTAGTTAAGAAGAAGAATAAAAAACTTTAACTATATATAGATTATAGAAAGCTTAATAAGTACATCCAAAAGAATCACTTCTCTCTCTCTTTTATAAATATCATTCTAGAAAAGGTGGCTAGATACAAATTGTATATATTTATAGATGCATATTTAGGTTACAATCAAATTTCTATGATTCCAAAGTATCACTACAAAACAGTCTTTACTACACCTTAGGGCACCTTCATCTATGTGGTCATGCCTTTTGAACTTTGCAATGCTCCTTTAGTATTTCAAAGAGCAATACCATATGCCTTCTTAGACTTATTACACAAATCAATGACAACATTTATCGATGATTTTAATATCCAATCTTCTAAGATAATATATCATGATTGTATAAGGTCTTATTTTCAAAGGTGTAGAAAAGCTAGGATTGCTTTAAATCCTAATAAAATATTCTTAGCAATTTTTTAAAAAAATCCTACTAAAATATATAATATTGAAAAATGATAGAAAACCAAATCCAAAAAAGGTCAAGGTGATTGTGGAATTAAAACCTCTTTTAATAGTAAAGGACATACAAAGAACCTTGGGGCACATTGGATAGTATCAAAAAGTGATATATAACTATGTTATCATTTCTATGCCTATTACTAGATTTCAATAGAAAGATGTGAAGTTTGAATGGAGTGAAAAATGCCAAGAGGTATTTGACATTCTTAAAGTAAAGCTTAACACACACCATATTTTAAGACCATCAAATTAATCATTACTTATTTATGTGCTTTGTGATGCTTTATCCATAGTAATAAAAAATACCTTATATCAAGCAAATAGAAAAAGAAGCAAGGATTATTTCATTGTCTTTGCTAGTAGACAATTAAATCCTACAAAAAAGAATTATACTACCATAGAATAGAAATGCCTTATCATGGTTTTTTTTGTCAAAAAATTTAAACACTATTTCTATTTAAATCCAATAGTATTTTTTATAGACCACATGGCAATCAAGTATCTTATTATTAAGGTGGAATTGAATGGTAGACTAGAAAGGTAGGTACTTTTATTAGAAGAATTTAATTATATAATAGAATACAAGCTAAGAAGGATGCATGTATAAGCTAATTACTTATCCAAGTTGTCAAAACAAATAAATAAAGTTCCAATCAATGATACCTTAAAAGATGAGAGTTTATTTATTGTTTCAATCACTCTCACTTGGTGTGAATTAATTACCAAAAAATTTGACCATCAAAACCTTATCTTTTCAATTATTTAAAATAAAATGCCAAAAGATTCAAATTAATAGTAGACAGTTTGTCATAATTGGTGGTAAATTATATTAACATAGAATAAATGGGATGTTAAGAAGATATATGATGGAAAAAAAAATCCCTACAATTTTATTAGCATACCATAATAATATATATTGGGATCATTTTTTGAGGATATTGATAAAACAAAAGATCTTTAGAGTTAGTTACTATTGGCCTATTTTATTCTAAGATGCCCATAGGTATATTAAAACATGTGATGCATGTCAAAGATATGCTAGAAATGACCTCCAAATGAGCTTATCTTTCCATGTGTTCTTATCTTTAGTGTCATTTGAAAAATAAAAAATATATTATATTAGAAAAGTTCATTCTAATTCTATTAGTGGAATGAAGCACATAGTAGTAGCAATTGAGTATCTTACCAAGTGGATTGAGGCAAAGGTAATTAAAGCCAACAATACTAAATAAGCAGCCAAGTGCTTTTATGAATAAATTATCATTAGATTTAGATGTCTAAAAATCCTTATTAATAATAGGGACGAGTATTTTTTGAATGAAGTGATAGAAGACTTGATCTCACAATTTAAAATTGACTATAAGTATTCAAAGAGAAGAGTGATCTACTTTCTAATAAAAGAGACAAAGCTCTAATATTGTAATCAAAAAAAATATTAGATGAGAGGAGGATAATCCGCAACCTCTAAAGTGTTGGTATATCTTCAAGAAGAGGGGTAATTCACTTTTTAATAAAAAGGATCTAACTTTAATATTGAAGATGAGGTTAGTCTCGACAAACTGTTAAGGACACAAGAATATAGAAGAAGAGAGTTGAACTAGGACAAGATTTCAAGAAGAAATCAATAAAAACTTGAATTAATTACATGAGTATACAAATAACATCAAAAAAGGTGAACTAGAATTCTAAGAAATGCGTTGTCGAGATTGAAGAATTCTTTAGTCTTGACTCCTATATATACTCTTATCAAGGACACTTTTTGAGCAATTTCTATTAAGTTAAGAAGCTTCTTGAGCAACTTCTACCAACTAAGAAACTTCTTGAACTCCTTCCACTAACTAAAAAGCCTCTCAAGCTACTTTCACCAACTAAGAAACTTCTCAATCCACTTTCATTAACTCAAGAAGCTCTAGAATATTTTAGAAGGTTCTGTGAACCTCCAAAATGTATGTCTCTAATAACTAAGTGAAATTATAATGAACATATTGTAACTTAGTTTTGGATTGTATAATTGTTTGATTCTAATTATTTCACTTATTTTGTGATTGTTCTTCCTTTATTCTTATTAATTGCTTCTTTCACTTTATACCATCAAAAGCAATTCTTAATTAAAATCATTTTATAATTTGGATTGAGGGATGAAATTTATTCTCACAATGAGTCATAATTAGAGACCAAATATTTCTCATTATTGCAATTTAAAATATTTTCAAGTTGAAAAACAAATAATAAGTCATTTAAATCAAATTTATAAAAAAATGATATTGCTGAGTTGTTTCCATGTTATTTTGCACTTCTCCACCATGATCTTGCATCTAATCTCATATCCTCCCTCCCACTTTCTTTCTTGTTGTCCAACAAGAAAAAAGAAAGATTTTGAGAGGCAATTAAACAACTTGTGAAAGCAATATAGTTGTTGATTTGAAACCCTTCTTTGCTTGATGTAATATTAAATGTGTATTGTTGATCTAGGAGTTGCAGCTTGTCAATACCATTCCCTAACTTGTTTGCAAGAAACAATGAGTTATTGCTGGCAGCCAATGTACTCGGCTCCGACCCTAACAAGGGCCAAGCTGAGTTTCTCAAAACCAACGCTATAGAATGTGAATAGATCATTTGGAGGGTCAATGAGATCTTTGCCGATGGAGGTTCTGGACTACGTCTTGAGCTTAGATAAGCTCGTTTCAAGATTGGGCTATGATCCGGTGAGTAGACCTCTACAGGAACTTCACAATTTGCAACTTCCATAGGATTTGTAGCCCTTTGTTTTTCTCCCCAATTTCACCACTACAATTACTCCACTAGTGTTATCTTCGTATTCAACAATATCAAAAATTGTTATTACTGCACATAGTTGAGTATGTCATCTTGATTTGCTGTGTTGATCTTTGTAGTATCAAAAGGTTGTGTGTGTAAACTAGGTCTGCAAACTGTGTTGTAAGTATGCACTTTATGGGTGATCGCATCTCAGCTACAGTTTCAAGAACAGTTTGCGTTGTTATCAAGTGTCAAAATGTGTGTGGTAGGGGGATGGTTACTTACACGATTTCTGTTGAAACCCAGAGCTTCGTTAAAAACCCGATACATAGGTAGATGAGATTTACTGCACACGTGATCTACTTGGGCAGCATTCGTACCTTGTATGTAGATAATCTGTCTATGCATAAGACCATCTGATTCTATTTATTGTGACTGGATTTGTTTGTTGATTGATGCTGGTTTGTTCTAATGTATTCACTACCTATATTTTGGAGCCATAAGTGCCATTTGTAACACTCTGAATGGAAATTGGTATAATTGTGATCCCTTTGGAACCATGGGTAGACTCCAGTTTAAATTAATGGCATGATGTTCAGGGTGGTGAGCCACACTCGATCTGGACAAGTGAAGAACGTGTACAATCCGAAGCCCAGGTTAGCTTAGCACGCTGCCTCAGCCGCATGCTGGAGGAAGGTCTTCACAGCGACGTAATGATCTGCACGACGAGTGGCAGTGTTGGCGCTCACGGCGCTGTTCTTGCGGCACGATCCTGTGTCTTTGATTCCATGTTTTCTTTCAATTTGACGGAAAAGCAATCTGCCGCTATCCACTTAAATGACATGAGTCTGGAGTCTTGTCGTGCATTTCTCAGCTATTTATATGGAAATCTGAAACACCCAGACTTTCGAAAGCATAGGATTGCTCTTGTGCGGGCGTCGCACAAATACGACATTGTGGACCTGAAAGAGGGTTGCGAAGCAAGCTTAATAGATGACATTGATGGTAATAACGTTTTGGCCATGCTTCAAGACACATGGCTCCACCACCTAAAGCATCTGAAGCGTGAATGTTTCGGCCACCTGCTTGAATTCGGTAAAATCTACGAGTTGCGTGAAGAGTTTGACGCATTCCTTCAAGAGATTCACAAGGATCTTCTTGTCGAGCTTTTGCAAGAGCAAATCAAATTGCTCAAAATACATGGATTGTAAATCAACTCGAGACATTCCATTTATCTCGGATCTCCACTTACCATTTTCGTCTCTGAAGGGATCTTTCCTCAGTAGACATGTTCTGGGTGCCATAAATTTGAGAGGCCATTTGCGAAGTAGAGTGCAGGTTGTTTCTTTGCACCCATAGTAGAGGAAAACCCTAATTTCTTGGTGAGTTTTCCTGGATCTAAACCTTTTTGACTATCTCATCACGAGCCAGTTATTTGGTCTTTTCAGCTTGATGTGTGAGTTACCGTCTTTCGCTGAATTGTGTCGTTTCCTTTTATGATAGATTTAACTGATTTCTGTGTGCAGAAATTCGTAAAATTTGGATGAACTTTTAACTTCTTAAGTAGCAGGTCTCTCGATTTGTCGAAGGTTTCTGATCTACTCCCTGCTTCGGAGGGGTATTTCATGTTGACTGTCATGAGGTGTCTCAATTTTCTTAAGTCCATGAGATACCTCCTGCAGATTATTGAAATCTGAGAGATCTAGAATTGCATTTGAGCAGCTACATGAGGATTTCTGTATTGCGATGATCTCAGCTTTTGTTTTGCTTGTTATGTGTTGTTGCCCATGTACACCACCACGCAGAATTACATGAAGTATCCATTACAATTCACATTCTTTGATGTGGACACATAGCACTTTCATGTCACATACCTTTCCTCAATCACATTAATGGGGTCTTTGTAGTAGAAATCTAGTATGAAATGCTATGGTCTAAAAGTTTTATTAAGGTTCATGTTTGGTAACATCATAGTTATATTTGGAAGCATTAATCTAAGGAGATAGTATATAGTGAGAAAAGGTAATGACTTGGATGAAACCATTTTTATTGTAAATCTAAATACGAAAATTTATGTATTGATTTTGACAATTAAAGCAAACAGATAAATTTTAATTTTATAAGTTTTTAATGGGCATTTATAACAATTTTTGATACAGATCTCAAATTTTTGTAAAAACCACTTCTTGAAGTAGACTTGACACAAATTTTAGGAAAAAACTTTATTCATGCCATGTAAAAGTAAATGCATTTTATTTTATCTCATCTTTTCCTCTAATGGCCTCTTGGTTGATTTCCTAAATTCTAAGCCAATTTTCAATTTTCACCAATCACAAGCTTAGAAATTTTGACCTCTTTTCTTCTCGCCTAAGCATAAAACCCTCAATAATTGATTCATTAAAAAATAAAACTGAAGTTTCTGTTATTAATGATATTTAGAGATTGATGAGTAAATGATTTTTTATTACAACTCATAATATGCAAATGTCAGCTTTTAATTTCTGAGATACAAAGAGAGATAATTGCTTTGCTATGTTTTAAGAATCACAAAATACAATTGGAAACATCCAAATAAACTAATTAAAAAGTTGTGGAGTGACATGTAAACCCAATCATGTAAGAAACGCCACTGACTACATTCACGATATTACATTGACCAATTTTGCAGCTGAATTCCAACTCAGCAGGGTTACATGTGAAGCCACTACCCGTGACCAGTGCCTTAGCCCTATTCTCCTGTTCCGAAAAGAGTATCCGCCGCAACAAAGTGGACAATAAAACCTCTACAATCTATTTTCTGCCACGTCGGATCCCCTCCACAATCCAGCTAAGCACGTTCATTGAGCACACATCGGCGTCCAGGCTTGGGGAGAATCCAAGACGCAATTTGATCCACCAGATTGAGCCCCAGGCGGGATCGGAGAGTCCAGATAATTCAAACTTCGAACCGGGAACAGATATTTGGCGCCATTTTTTGGTTTTGAATTATGGCGGCCCCCGACCCGCCACCTTGACTGGCCCGACATCGACCCAGCACGGGCCTGGCTCAAGCCGGGATGGGGTCGTGGGAGTTGGGCGCGGGAGCCCGTGGTCTGATTATGAAATTGGAAGCGCGGGAGGCAAACTCCCGCGGAAGTACTTAGCCTACTCCATGCCACCGTGGTCCCGCCAACTCATCTCCTTCTCTTCCATTCCCTTCCCTTTGCACAGCCTCTCTTCTCCACGCAGAGCGTTCGCACCTCAGATAGTTTCTCAGCGCCTGAATTCGCACTTGGTCTCACCGAACTGTAGTGTTCATGTTAGGATAAAGGAGCTGCAGCTTTTGCATTCCGTCGTGCATGCCTCGTGAAGGACTTTCGACTTTTGCTCGCAGATTTGACGATCTTCTAGCCAGAGTGAATAGAAAACAGAGATCAAAGGAGGTTGTAGCTGAATTTGTAGCTAGAGGCGAGTTTTTCGTAGACTCGTAGTCGCAGAACTTGCTTCTAGTTGGAGTCGAGCAAGATTGGTTCGAAGATCTGGTTAGGGAATTCGTATCAGAAGAACTTGTTGAGTTGGAGTTGGCGTGGCTACTAATTTTACACTCTCAGAGAAGGAGATTTATCGCTAAGATTAAACAGTTCTATTGTGTGTTCGTGCGCCTGGGACTGTTTGTGTCTTTTGGAGTAGTACCGATTATGGCCACGCGACGTGTTACATGGTTCAGGGCTGTTAGAGTGCACCCTGATCTCAGTGCCAGGATTCGTCGCGAGTGCGACGAGAATGTCAACCCTATGCTTGGTGTCGACCTCAATAACGTGCGTAGGATTCCAGTTCTGACCAGGTGTTCAAGGCGTCACCCCCGAATTCCTCTTCGGGATATCACACATCTGTTCCCTGATAATGTAAGCTACGATGTTTCATTGTATATGCTCTATTGGTGAGTTCTATGTTCGCACAGAATAGAATTTGGCTGAAGTTTTGGTTGTTTTCTGTACTAGGTGGCTCCTTTAGACGACAAGGTTGACTCATCTTCACCAGCAATACAGGCTCCAGGGAATGGACCGGTTAGAGGACTCCTCCCAGAATCTGACTCGTCTCGAAATTCTAGAAAAAGACGGCACACAGAACCAGTATCTGAGACGTCGACTGAACGAAGAGTTCTACGGAAGTTCAGATGAATTTAGTTCGAGCGACCAGCCAAATGTACCGGTGGGGATGCGGTTGCATGTCCACTCCCCTGTAAACACAGTTGCTGGTTCGGTTGGGAGTTTGTTTCCACCGTATTCTCTGATTCACCCCGATTCTTCAATATCTAATTCGACGAATTTACAAAAACTCTAATGGCACTTAGCGACTACGAGTTGCGGGCAGACAAATATGAGTAGTTGGAGGAAGACCAATGGCTGTAACTAGTCAAATCAATCAGGAGTTGATTTTCATTGTACAGGTTTAAAGTTCGCTTCCAAAGTTACTGCAGCTGTGTAATGATACAAGTCAGGTTATTCAGTAATCTAGAATATTAGGGTCTCATTAGCCCTTAACTACCCCTATCAGGGATAATACATGTCCGAACCTTTAACCAATACATGTTCTCCCATTATGAATTAGTAACGATTATAAGCTTGTTTCACAAATATGTATATTTATGTATACGTATATATGTGGAAATCTAAATAATATGGCTTAACAATTTTTTTCTATCAATACTTACAAGCTATGTCTTTCCTATTTGTTCAATTTATTATTTAACACTCACAAAATATGTCCATTGTGTTTGCCTGGTTAATTGTTATAATTTGTACTTATGATATATGGAAAAATATTTTCAATCTGGCTAAAAATAATTTGATCATCACATTTAGTTCTTTAATTTTTTTAAAATGAAATCACATATGAAGCATATATATATATATATACATACAAATAGTGGATGATAATAAAACTTTTATACTATTTAATCATACATGTATATTATATAACAAAATATTAATGCTTTTTATTATTTTTGAGCCTCATTTAGTTGTATTTTTATTATTGTATGAAGCTTGGTTATTCTTTTTACTACATCCTCTATTACTATATTTTTAACTTTTGAAAAGTTAAAAAAATCAAATTATAGATGATAAACATAATTGGCAAACAAAAGATTTTTTGAATAGAAGAAGGTATTGGATTATTTTATGAAATTTTTGCTAATAGCAAGAGAGCTACCTATATGTTAAGATAGTTGATGATACATCACAAATATTATTCTAATACTTGACTCATACATTCCAATTGTCTATCAATTTGAAGATAAAAAATTGAAGGTAATTCATTATCATATATTATCATATATCATATCAATATTTAATATGTTAAAAAGTATCTTCCAAAATTTTGATATAAATTAGGATTCTTTATTAAATATAATCACTTAGAAATCAATGATATTAATAAATATTATCAAAAAAAATTGATTGTTTTTTCACCTATAATAGTATTTATATAAGATACAAAATATGCCGTTTTGATTAAATGATCCACTATTATAAAAATAGAATTATAAAAAGTTAAAATTGAATCATTTATAATAATATCCATTGATTAAGATTATTTTCAAAAAATAGAGGTTGAAAAAATCTATATGACTGATGCCATAGAATCTTTGTTCAAAAATATTTGTTATAGGATTAAACAAATATTTTGACAACTTTTCACATTTAAAGTAACTAAAAATTTCTTGAAATAAGCTCCAAAGTTTTATTATATCTATTGGAAAGTCATATTGTATTTAACATGTATGTAATTTTGTTTGATTTTTTAGAATATATAAATATCCTTAATAATAAAAAAAAATTATTTTTCAAATCAAATTTACTAGACTCATCATGAAGATTATTTATAATATTAAAAATAGGTGAATCTATTAACATACTATTTTCTAAGATAATATATAATAATAAATAAAAATTATGATAAAGATATATTCCAACTAGTTTAATAAAAAATTTAGATATGTATTGACATAAAATATTCAAGGTTATTATAATTGATATAAATTACGATTAGATGATAAGTGCCTTCTAGGTAGTAGTGTCATTCTTAGAATAAATCCACAATAACAAATTTTTTTTTGTAGTAAATCTCATAATTTATCTTGTATATTAAAAAAAATATAAAATAAAATAAAATAGATTAAAATCTATCATTTATATCTATTTATGATTAAACCACACCTAATATAAATTTTGATATATTTTTTTCTATAAAAAAATGACTTAAAAAAATTTGAATGACATAAAATAGGAATTGAGATAAAGGCAATTTTAAAAATTTAAAATGGTGCTTCAAGATCTTAATTCTACTCCAACTTGTCTTTGAAAGTTAATTATATAAGTAAAGCAACAATTTGAGAAAAATTCTTGGTAAAATATTTGCTAATAATTTATAAATTTCAAAAAATATTAGACATTATATGATATTTTTTAAATTATCAAATTCATAATAGTTTGTATTTTTTTAGAATCCATATATAAACCATCATTTGATATAATATATTTCAAAAATCTACTTGTGTTATATGAAATATATATTTTTCATCTTGGCATATAATCTTATATTTTAAAAAATTTCTAACATAAAAGTATGTTGTTTATATTCTTCTATATTTTTGGAATAGATAAGAATGTTATCTAAATAATGCATAATAAAATTGACTAAAAACTTACAAAATACATCATTCATCAAATGTCAAAAAATGATTGGAATATTTGTATATCCAAAAGATATGATATTATATTCAAAATAGCCATATTTAATTTAACATATAATATTCTATTTATTCTTTTTTTAATAAATATCAAATTATATGCTTTTTATGTATCTATTTTAATATAGATCTTAATTTTGTTTAATTGATTAAAAAACTTTAATATTAAAAATAAATATTAAGAATTTTTGATGGTCAATTTGTTGAATTCACAATAATATATTAATGATATAAGAATATAAAACAAGAGACTTAAATTAAAAAGAGGTTTCAAGAAGAAACCAACAAGGAGTTAAATTATTTAAATAAATATATAAACAATACCAAGAAAGGTGAGTTAGAACTCTAAGAGATGCATTGTTGAGATTGAAGAATTCTTCAATCTCAACTCCAATACATATTCATGTCTAAGAAGCTTCTTAATTAGCTTCCATCAAATTAGAAAGCTTTTCAAGTAGCTCTACCAATTTAGAAGCTTTTCAAGCTCCTTCTATCAACTTGGAAGCTTCTTAAGCAACTTCCATTAACTAAAAAATCTCTAGAATGTTCTAAAAGGTTTTATAAACTTCTAAAATATATGTCTCTAATATCATCTCATTTTCTAGCAATGCATTCTAAGAAAAGTTCATATCTTTAGAAATCTTCTTACATAAGTAAAAAATTTAGAATACGTTGCACTAATAAAGTTATGTATTTTAATCTTGGTTCTTAGGAAATAGGTTCTATTGGCCCTTGAAGAAATATTTTATGGCCTTGAGCTAGTACCTCTATTGTTGAAACATCTTATTTAAGGATCTAATCTTGATTGCGGCCTTTAAAATATTCTCTAAATAAGATCTAAGATTTAAGAGGATTCATCTTTCCAAGCTCAAGTAATATTACTAAAGCTTGAGTATTAGAATCAAGACTTGCATGGTTGAATGTTGCTTCTAATTGCTTCAACTATGGTCATATTTGGCACTGAAATATATCATCCTTACTTTGCTCAATCAAAGGCTGAGAAAGCTGCATTGGTTTACTCAAAGCTTATGTAGCAAGTGGATCTTTTAAATCTTGTTTTGCTAAATCTATCAACACTTAACAATTTGACATGGTGATTGATTTGCTTCTACAATTCTATTCTATCTTGGAACAAATGACTATATATTGATGAAGGCTTTGATTTGACTCTCTTTCTCTTATAGATATTTCTTAAATCTAATTTTTACCAAGAAATTATCATCAAATACATTTGGATTTATTGAAATAAAGTCAATGAAATTCTTGTATCTTTTGAAGTATATTGGCGAGATTTTTGGTCGATTTCTATGTATATTTATTGATATCATAGCCATACCAATGAATAAGATATTCCAATTTGTCTCATCTTTGCTATGAAACAAGCATATTTTTAACCTTGTATTCTTCATAATTTTTGATTTTGATACTAGATGGCAATCATTGTACTCTCTCTAGAATATACGACTTTCAATAAGTCTCTAAAAAATATATATATTTTTTAAAAATTAGATGTACCTTTTGTTGTTCTCGTTCGTCTCACTTACTCTACCAATACTGTCTAGAATAAATTTGTAAAAGGGGATTCAAACACATGGAGAGACTATCTGCATTGAGTTTAACTGTTAGGATCACATAACTAACTACCTACTGAACATTACAGTCTAATGCACACATACACACTTTTCTCTAAAATACTGCCCTCCACTCTATTAGTTCTGCTATTCCGCAACTAAAGTTACTTCGTGACACAATCCTCCACCAATACTCCTACTGTAATCTTCTATCTTCTTCCGAATTCATAACAACAATTGGCAATGTTGCACCATTTCCACAGACTGCATATACCCGCTTCTTTTTCCAATCGCTGGAAATAATTCCTCACCTACAATGTCTCTCGAAACAAATTCTTACTCCAATATTCTCCACCGCTCAACTCTCACAATCAATACGGCATGACACTCACATCCACAACCAAACTTCATTGACATAGCCGGTCTTCAACCTCCAATTCATTGCAAAGAACTTCACGTAAAAAACAATCATAATTTCTTATTCATCCATATATATATAAATTTTTTGTACTTCATCATTGACATGGTATAACCCTTCAAAATAGAATCCGGATCCTCCACTACAGTCTAACAAAAGAAAAGAGAGAGGTAGCACTAAGCTTACTCCGGCTCAGGACTATCACAGCCTGGCCCCGACTCTCCTATACCAAATCGATTTATACTTGCCTCGTCTATGTTAATTGCTTCACAACCGATGATAACTACTTTTCCTAACTTTTTCATCCATTTTGCCTTCTAAACTGACCATTCATCGGCTTCCTGCTTATTCTTAATCCTATAAACTATGTATTGTAAATCCTAAAATTCCTACCAATTCTACATAGCCCCACTCTTAATTATGCATCGTCCTCGCAAATACAGAATTGATAAAAAAAAATATTTGTTATAAAGTTGGCTCTTGAGATTGGGATGCTTCTGGATTTGTAGGAGGTTCCTCTGGATCTGGCCCTAATGGCAAGTCCTCATCCTCCTCCAATAAATCGACATGGTTATTCTTCAATTGCGCTGATAAATCTTCATTATCCGCTCCCAATTTCCGAACTTGAGCCTCCAATTGTAGAATCTTAACATCTTTCACCTCTAATTGGCGCCCTTATTGCTTCATCTTCTCTTCCAACTCACTAGTATTCAAAACTGGTGGAACATATATCTATGGCCAAATGGCATTAGCCAAGTCACCCTCCAATTTTCCCACTTCATCCTTCAAGGCATCAATTTTTGCTTGGAGCTTATCCGTTCCAATTCAGTATTGGTCTCCCAATTCTACCTTTTTCTATTCCAATTTCACTGCTTTCTCATATTTTGCCTGCAATTGACACTTCAATGCTTCCCGTTCCAAATTCCATATCCTACAATTCTCTGTTAATTCTTACTTTTGACCGTTCGGGATTCTTTGAATGCAATTTTTATCATTCGTCCAATTTTTCTTTTCGTCTACTAACTTCCGCTCCATTGCCAGCTTGGATTCTGTCTTTGCCCTAATTAGGTGACCTTGTTCTACAATTTGGCGGCTTTTTTTCATTATCTCCTTTCGGCTCAACTCCAATTGTTGTCTTAAATTTCCTTCCAACTGACCCATTATAAGCTGCAATTGGGAAATTTGACCCAATATTACTTCCGTGAGGTTTTTTTCCTCCAATATTCCGGTGTTCAAAATTAGAGCCTCAATCACCTTTTCAATTACTGCACGAATTGAAGCTCGCCCTAGTATTGTCTCCGGGATAGTCTCTTATTCCTGCGATCTACTTGATTCTCCAATTTCGTGCACCACTATCCCTGGACCAACTAGTAAACTCCGCATACACTGTTGTGGCATTGGAGAAGGTATACTCTTCTCCCCTACTGGTTGACTTAACGTATGTGCAATAATGGAGTGCACATAATTAGAGCATAGCAAAGAAGCAAATTTATTCGTTTTCTGCTTGGCTCCCATTTTTGCATGGATACGGGTTGCTACAAAGGCTGCCCAATTAAAGACCATGCCTTCAAGTGTTCTAATCGCAGCAAACAACAAGCGCTTGGACATGTACATGGTATGCCGGTTCAAGCCTAGCCGCTTTTGAACGAATCGCATCCACTCCGCAAGCTCTGAAGTAAGTGCCTCCTCCACTTTCCAGCCTTGATTCTTCTCAAAGGAAGTCATGTCGCCTTTGAAGTAACTTCCCGGTCTAAAGTTACTTGACACTTTGACTCTTACCGCTAACTCACTTATTGGTAAATATAATACCTTTTGTAAGATATTATCGTCGATTCTAATTATTCTTCCTTTTAATATACTAGAACCATCCTCTGGGTCGTAATTTTCTATATACTCTGCCACTACTTCTACATCAATTGGAGGCAAATTATGCGATCCTCGCAAAAATACATACATCTGTGCATTTCTAAAATCTCTCTGTTTTTGTGGAGACCAATAGATTTCCAACTTCATTGGCTCCATCTTGGTGACCACCACGAGGGATGGCGATTGCAAATTACTCTTACTTCGCACGTTTCGGACATTCTCCTCTCTGTCCACAACTCTCTTTGACCTTTCCATCGATATTGTATAGTGCTGACTACGTACTTCTTGCTCGAATTAATCATTACTTTCTGATAGTAGAACACTCTATACTTCAATAAGCATATACTCGGACAACCAAGCTCAAAATAGAATGCTAACAAAAACTCTCACTAAGTGCCCCGCTCCTAACCTTTTACTCGGGGTCTAAAGCAACAATCCTTAAACTAGTGTACCAGATCATCACTTCTGATTTGCTTGACTAGGCCGTATTAGGATCCAAAACTGACCATCAGCCATCTTTTCTAATCATCATGCACCTTCAATAAAGGTAAGCTATCATAAACAGGTACACCCTCTTCCCTCCAATTTTAAAAATCCATCCCAGATTTATGTAAAATAAAGACATAAACGATTGCCGTTAACTCGGGTGGTAAATTGAGTATCCATAAAATCTTCTAATTGAACTGAACCATTAGGAAAGGCTTCAATTACTCGATAGGGTCCATGCCAACGGACTTGGAATTTCCCTGGAAAATGGTGAAAGCGACTATCATAAAGAAACACTAGATCATTTTGGCATAAAAGATTTAGGACGTAATTTACTATCATAATAACTCTTACGGCAGTGCTGTGTAGCTTCCATAGTTAAAAGGGCCATAGCCCTAATTTCATCCAATTTATCCAATTATGCTAACCGATGTTGGAGGGATTCCTTGTCACCAAGATGTTCATCTAATGCAATTTGTAAACTCGGAACTTCCAATTCAATTGGTAATATTGCCTCTTGCGCGTACACCAATTGAAATGGGATGGAACTAGTAGTCACTTTTTATGCAATATGATATGTCCACAAGGCTGCGAACAATTTTGTATCCCAGTCCGTTCCCACACTAGACACTATTTTAATTAAAATTTTACACAAAATACCGTTGGTCTTTTCAATCTACCCATTAGCCTGAGGGTGATATGGGATTGTCTTCCGATGCTTGATCTCATATTTATCTGTCAAAGCCGCAATTGTAGAATTAATAAAATGGGTTCCATGATCACTAATCAATTCTTTGGGACACCAAAATTGAGTGATAATGTTTTCATATAAAAATATAGCTATGGTATTGGCATTATCAATTTTTGTTGCCATCGCCTCCGCCCATTTTGTCACGTAATCAGTCGCTATCAAAATATATCTTTTCTGCCCATTACGCGAGGCTAGTGCGATTGGTCCTACAAAATCAATATCCCATTTCTCAAATGGTGCTTGTGCTAAAATTGATACTAACGGCATGGCAGAAGTTCCTGTAGGTCTATCAATACGCTGACAAGGATCACAACGTCGAACGTATTCGTGTGCATCTGAGAACATTGTTGGCCACCAATATCCAGCCATTAAAGCTTTGCGAGCAGTGCTGTCACCGACAAAATACCCTCCACAACTATCCAAATGACATCCTTCCTATATAGTACGTACTTCACTTTGAAAAATATAGGAGCATAGAATTCCATCTCTCCCTTGCTTACACAAGGCGTCTCCAATTATCGTATACAGAGCACTTTTCAAAATCAAGCGTTTCTTAAGTTTCTCACTATATGTAGGTGGAAATGTCTGAAATGTCAGATACTGGATCAATTCACTATATTTTGGAGTGATCACGTTGACGGCAAATAATTCCGCATCAGAAAGTGCATCATTGATAGGTTCGTTACCAAATATATTGAACAATCGAGATAAATGATCTGCATTGGCATATTTCTTTCCAGGTCGAACATTAATAGTGAAATTAAATTCTTGAAGGAGTAACATCCATCGAGCAATGCGTCCATTCAATTGAGGTTTATTAATTATATACTTAAGAGCATCATGATCGACATGAAACACAAATGGGTAACCAAGCAAATAATGCCAAAATTTTTGTACAGAATAGATCATGCCCAAGGCTTCCCATTCAGTCGTAGTGTAATTTCGTTCAGCAGCAATAAATTGTCGACTAGCATAATAGATGGGATGATCCCAATCTTTTTCATCTTTTTGGCTTAACATGGTGTCATAATACATGCAATTTTGCTCGAGAATGCTCCGGGCACCTGACTGTGGAAGGCAAAAAGGAAATACACAACAACAAGATTCTAACAACTCTAATAGAATCCTAAACAACTTCTATTAAATCTTAACAATACTAATCAAACTTTGATCCAATCTTTAAGCAATTACAAAAGAAGAGTAAATAAATTATACATAAATTATAATAGAAAATAACATATAAAATATTAAATTTAGAAAATATTAAAAATAAAATTTTAAAACCTTGGCCAAACCCTAGTCAAACCCTAAGTCAAATCCTAAATCCTAAATCCTAAACCAAACCCTAAGAAAATCCTAAACCAAATCCTAAACCAAACCCTAATCAAATCTTAAACCAAATTCTAACCAATTCAAATTAATCCTAGGAAAAATTAGAACCTCAATATCTACTAATTAGACTGTTGAACTTACTTAAAACTTTGTATACCTTTCAATCTCTTAGTCAACAACAAGCACAACAAATTTGAAGGAAATCGAACTTACTAAATAGAAGAAAAATCCCAAAAACTTCTAGGTGTTGGTCGGCCTCCTTCTCCAACCTTGATGGTGATCTTCCAATGCTGATTTCTCCTTTTTTCACTATTCAATCACTTTCAAATCACTCATGTGTACAGGAAAAAAAATCTATTATCCACACAAATAAAAATTATTCCAATTCAACTAGTAGATTTCTCAAGATCTCAAAAATCCTAACTAACTCTCAAAACTTAATTTCCGAGACCTTGACCCACTTAAACCTCAATTACATATAACTAAACCGTTAGATTCAGCTCAAATTTATAGCACACATTAGCATCAACAATACCCAAAAATCTACAAATTTCTAGCCATAGATTTATTACAAAACTTCTAAAATTGCCTAAAACATCAACTTTATTTTATTTCACAAAATCCCAAGTTGCCAAAAACAACCCTAATTTTGTAAAGCTATTACAAAGTCATTTTTTCTCCAAATCACTTAAAACCAACTCCTATACAAAATCCTTTAAGTCCACTCCCTAATCCTAATCTCTGATTTGCAAAAGCCCCCTGGATCCACCATAAGCACGCGGTTTTGTGTCTCGGGATCTAATTTTGACCCCAGCTCATAACCGGTCCTTTCCGGATATCTATTAAAAGATTTTTATAGTAAGTTTTTTTGAACCTTTTTTTAACTCTCTCTTATATATGCCTATATCATTTTATTTCCCAATCTACTTTATTTTGCCTTACTTATGGCCCTATAAAGTAAATAGAAGTTCATTTGTAAAAAAAGCAACATTAAAACCTATTAGTTTTATTCCCTTTTTACTATTATCTATTTTTTCTAAGATAATTTGCTACAATATTTTGAACTAAGATCTTCTATAATATACTATTTCTATACTTTTTTTACCTAGTAGTCATGTTACATCACGACAATGGATCCAATAGCAACATTCGAGGCATCAACATAAATATGAAAGGGTTTTGTCCAACAAGGTGCAACAAGTACTGGTGCTGATACCAATTTTTGCTTTAACTCCTCAAACGCAACTGTATATTCCTCAATCCAAATTGGACTAGATCCATCCAATGGCAGTTTCTTTAAGAGATTCGTTAACGGTTGACATATTTCTACAAATAAATGAATGAATCGCCTATAATAGCTGACATGGCCTACGAAACCCTGAACACCAGACACTATTTTTGGCTTTGATAAAGCCAATATATGAATAATTTTATCTGGGTCAATAGCAATATTAGTCGCAAAAACAATGTGTCCCAAAAGCTTTCTCGATGGTATGCCAAATTGACATTTCTTAGAATTCAAAGATATCCTATATTTATCAAATTAGTCCAAACAGTTACCAAGACGTTCCAAATGATTTGCTGTTGTACTGAATGTGCAAAAATCATCTAAAAATATCTCCATCGATAATTGTAAATAGTCTTGAAAGGCTTGCATCATTATCCTTTGAAATGTGGCCGAGGCATTACATAACCCAAATGGCATCACTTTATAAGCAAATGTGCCCCAATCTGTAATAAAAGTAGTCTTCAACTAGTCTTCTTCTATAATTTTTATTTGATTATAATCCGAGAATCTGTCTAAAAAAGAATAACATTCATGCCTAACTACTGCGTTTAGTATACTATCCGTAAAAGATAAAGAAAAATAATCCTTCTTGGTAGCCGCGTTTAATTTACGGAAGTCTTGACAGATACGAATTTTTCCATTTTTCTTTGGCACTATCACAATTAATAAAACCCATTCACTATACGGGACTGGATATATGAAATCCACATCTAAAAATTTATCTACTTCCTCTTTGACCATGAGAGAATATTTTAGATTAAGACGGTATTATCTTTGACGAACTGGTGTAGCATCTTCCTCTAAGGTAATTTGATGCTCACAAAATTTGGCAGGAATATCTTTTAAATCCACATACAATCAAGCGAAAGCAGATTTATGATTTAGAAAGAATTCTTTTCAATTTCTCAGTTTTGTACCCGTAATACCGGTGTATACTTTGATAATCTAGGATGTTTCATTGGAACCCAAGTTAATGGATTGGCATACAAGTTCCTCATTAATTCCCGGATTGATTTGCCCCTTCTGCTCTGAATCCATCATATGGTCCGACAAATCGGACTTACTCAATTTTGGTTCCAATGTACCAACTTTATTTATCGCGCGATTATTCATCTAGTCCATGATGACATCGTCAGAATTCTCTACACTCTCCTTATACAAAAAATATTCCCCTGGCCCTCCATATTGGTATAACACGCCTTGTTTCTGCATGTGGATGAGGTCCTTATCAACTTGCATCGCATTATTAACTTCATCATACTCTGCCTCAAATTGGCCCTCATCTTCAGATGTTACTTTTGTGCCTATAATTTGAGACTCCCCATGATATTGAACTGGGTACATCTGTAAAACAATCTTGTCATTACCTTCGTTAATAGTTAATGTTCCACGGCCCCAATCATTCCTAGCTTTGGCTTGATATAGCCACGGCCGACCCAATAATATTGGATATGATAAAGTGGAATTCTATGATCGAAAAACAATGTAATCAATTTCATACGTAATTCCCGCAATTACAATATTAATACTGTGTAAGATATCTATTGGTTTTATCTTACTATGATCTGCCATTCTTAGTACCAATGTCGTGGGTACTAATTGTTTTAAATCCAACTCCTCCATTGTATCGGCATTCATTAAGTTCACACTAGAGCCATCATCCACTTGAATTCTAGGAATGAGAACACTATCAATTGATTCATCGATAGTTGGTACTCTCGGATCGGAATTCAAACTAACTTCATGAATTTTTTTATTACGAACTCTACGTCATATTAACGAGGAATTCAATATAGAACGACATTCTGGCACAACTGCTAACAATTGATTCATTGTAATAGAAGGTTTAATTTCATCCAAATCTTTCATAATATCATATGGTTTCATATTGGCAATGATTCCCAAGGCCCTTTTCTTTTTCATGGGTTTTAATTTGACCCCTTGAGATAATTTTCTTACAGAATTTAGAACTAGAACTGCTGAATGGATTTTGTCATAATTCTTTTCCATGAGAGGATCTTTTAATGGATAAGGTGGCTCCTGAAACTTCAAAGATATTGGTGCTGGTTTTGGTTCAACCAATATCTTGGGGCTAAGGACAGTCTCAAGTTGCACAGACAAATTGGATCCATTCGTTGGTAATACCTTTGATACTGGTGTTAGATTTGGAGTACCATTCAATGGATTACATTGATCCGCAATTGGTACTTCCAATTGTTGAATTGGATCTTTTTCCTTTTGTTGGGCCTGAGTAAGTACTGCATGGACGCATTCCACCCGGTTTATCGCAAAATCTTGAGGAACTCGATTATTATCTTTCATCTTACTTTGCAACTGGATACGCTAATCTCAATTATTAACATTAAACGGAGTATTGTACTACTGATAAATATGTCCAGATTACTTACAATTTCTACATATTAGAGCATAATCATCATTGGCTCTAGGATTGGGACATTCACTAGCATAGTATCTTAGCTGCCTGCATCGATAGCATCGAAGTGGTCTTCTTCCTCCTCCATCTGAAATATGAGGTTTCTCGACTAGTATATATCGGCTAGGCTTGTTCCAAGTTTGATGGATAAAGGATCCTGACCGACCAGTTAGTATTGTAGGATCTAAAATTGGATTCTGAATAGGTGGATATTGGGGTTGTCCTTGCTGATTTTGCACAAAATCTTGAAAATTGGAGTCACCTTCTTGATTATATTCAGAGTTTTAAAAATTATAGAAATTTCTATTTTTTTTTATAGGACGATTCTGATTCCAACCAAACCTATTTCATATCTGAACTTGATTAATATCCCACAAAGTTGGTTGAATCATGGTTTGATTTTCTAGCTGTTGTTGCTTTCTTAAATTCTAGCAATTGGTGGTTACATGCTTACTTCTACAAAATGTATATTACACAATCATTTGGGGTGGTAAAGGGCACTCCGTTACTAAATGGCCTTGTCCCTTACAATTACTGCACCAAATATTAGGGTGCATATTAGTCGGTTTATGCCTCTTTTCCTTATCCTTTGCCAGGTTAACAGCCAACTCGTCCATCTTCTTTGTCAAAGGTAACAAAAAAGTCTCATTTGGATCCTTTGATACTAATTCATTAGATAACTCTTTTATAGATATTGATTTTTGATATGGAGAATATGGAGAATACGGAACTGCAGTTGTTGGTGGTACAGCCTGCAATGAAACAACATTCACTATCCCTTGCAGATTGACACTAAGATTTGCATCGTAGTCAATTGTCCTTGGATAATTATTCACTGTTTCATTCCAAGTTGGTATTTGATACCCTCCTTGAGATGGAATCATTGTGGCTCTTGTAGTTAAGAACTGATCATAATGACATTCTTCCCATACCTTAGCTCGGTCAAGTGAGGCAGCCACAGTCGCAGGTTGGGCCTCCTTTACAAACATCTTCAATTCTGGTGGGTATAGTCCATTAACCAATATAGACATAACAAACGAGTCCGGTATTTGGTTATTTGGCCATTTTCAAAGGATATCTGCTACTCCGCCATAATATGACTGCACTGCTTCTCCCGATATCATTTTGCTATTCATTAATCTTTTTTTAAGACGTTCTTTAAATCCTATTGGTCGAAAATGAGTCAAAAATATATTTTTCAATGCCTTCCAATTAGGAAATTGTCCCACAGGTTGGCGATTATACCATTCAAATGTCGTGTCTTTCAAAGTCGCTGGCAGCCATCTTAATCAAATATCTTCAGTTCTACCATTGTTGGCTACACATGCAGTCAGGAATTGAGACAAGTGTTGATCTGGGTCGGCTCCTGGCAGACCTCTAAAGGTAGGTAATGGAGCTATGCTAGTTGTGCGATCACCCATCGCACCCATTTGTACCGCAATTGGTACTGCTGGACCCCCCGTCACTATTGAAGGTGACAATGTTCTACTTACTTCCTTGTTAAAATAAATGCTGCTTCTCTCAATTGTTTTTTCTGGCCTCCATAATTTGGTATTATTATCTGCAAATAATTTTATCGGTTGAAGTTGAGGTGAAAACAACGGATTTTGGAATACACTGAATTGGCTCTTACTGGCAAGCAATACATTCCCTACTGAAGAATTAGCCTTGCTAGAATCGGCTATATCTAATATTAGAAAAGTATCTAATGGAATACCTAATTCTTTTGTGCTCCATTCTCTTTCTATTAATGGGCTCAAGAGATACACTGGGCTCCTCGCGGAGTTATCCGCTAGTACTTTTGGTAATTTCTTTAACGATATATTTGTCTGAAATATTAAAGATCTTTCATGTTCTTGGTGTACTTGGATGTGCTGACAGGCATGCAACCATGGTTTAATTCAACTCTGTCGATGCTTCCTTTTTAGCTTCCGTTCTTGCTCGTCCCGCAACAAATTTCTTATTTGTGCTCTCTCTTGTCTTCCTTTTGACTGACGTATTTTTCTCTGAGCAATGTTCTCATTCTTATTAACCATAATCTTTCATCATCTATTATTGACATAGCTTTCCATCACTAATTTAACTACTCATTCGGCAGTTAATTCCTAACACTCAATACTATTGTCAATCCCCGACAGCGGCACCAAAATGTTGTTCTCGTTCATCTCACTTACTCTACCAATACTGCCCAGAATAAATCTGTAATGGGAGATTCAAACACATGGAGAGACTATCTGCATTGAGTTTAACTGTTAGGATCACATAATTAACTACCTACTGAACATTAGAGTCCAATGCACACATACACGCTTTTCTCTAAAATACTGCCCTCCACTCTATTAGTTCTGCTATTTTGCAACTAAAGATACTTTGTGACACAATCCTCCACCAATACTCTTACTGTAATCTTCTGTCTTCTTTCGAATTCATAACAATAATTGGCAATGTTGCACCATTTCCACAGACTGCATACACTCACTTCTTTCTCCAATCACTGGAAATAATTCCTCACCTACAACGTCTCTTGAAACAAATTGTTACTCCAATATTTTCCACCGCTCAACTCTCACAATCAATACGGCATGACACTCACATCCACAATCAAACTTCATTAACATAGCCGGTCTTCAATCTCCAATTCATTGCAAAGAACTTCACGTAACAAACAATCATAATTTCTTACTCATCCACATATATATAAATTTTTTGTTTTATTATTGTACTTCATCATTGACATGGTATAATCCTTCAAAATAGAATCCGGATCCTCCACTACAGTCTAACAAAAGAAAAGAGAGAAGTAGCACCAAGCTTATCCCGGCTCAGAACTATCACAGTCTGGCCCCGACTCCCCCGTACCAAATTGATTTATACTTGCTCCGTCTATGTTAACTACTTCACAATTGATGATAATTACTTTTCCTAACTTCCTCATCTATTCTGCCTTCTAAACTCGCCATTCATCGGCTTCTTGCCTATTCATAATCCTACAAACTATGTATTATAAATCCTAAAATTCCTACCCATTCTACACCTTTATAGAAAATAGTAGTTCCAAGCGATATACCACTAGATGTCAAGAATATAAATCATAAAGGAACAAAATGTCAATATATTCTTGTGTCACTCAAAAAAAATAAAAATCATTTAAAGATGGAATAATATTAAAACTAAAATGGCTATTGCCAAAGACAAAAAGACTAGAGATTCTTGAAACAAAAATAAGAACAAGAAAAAAATTGACAAGAATAAAGAAGGCTTTATTTTTATTTCTATATATATTATCTATCTAAGAGCTACGAGGCAATATTCTATAGGACCTCCAATACATATCCAATTTGCAAGACATGTGTCAAACTTGCAAGATAAGTTTTCTATATGTGTGCCACATACTTAGCTTGTTCTATAAGCTACTAACATGTGCAATATGTGATTAATTTCTTAGCCAAGTTTCTAACCTACTAATCACCTAAAGACATGTATAAAGATAAAATCACATCTATGAAGCTTCTAAGAAGCTATTCTATAAGATATTAATAAATTAACCTATTTTTTATTTACTTCTATCTATTCATATTATCTAGATAATTATTAAATTAAATCTTATGTCGATGACATAATCCCCTCTTCTAAAGACAAGTTCCACAAGGAGTGGTGATTACATGTTAAAGAAGTCCAAGATATGCCAAATTATATTTGCCACATATTTTGATCTTTATTCCTTTTGAAGGTAATTGATAGGTCCTCTCAGCCATCGATAGTATTTTATACTAAAGCCTAAAGACCACCCTGATATTTGATCTTTGTTGAGGCTTTCATAACTTCCTTCAAAGAAAATACTTAGAATACCATTATGAATAGTTCTTACTTCCAAAAATATCACCAAATAATGGAAATTTCTTCCAAGGTTGTAATACTAAATATATTATATCTTGCCATCAATTTGAAGAACATGTTATTTTTGAAGATCTTTATTTCTATTTTGTCGTCTTGAAAGTTATAATAATTTTAATATCTTGTCTAATAATTTAGTAAATAATAGCTCTTGAGCAAAATTTGTTAGTTCTTGATTTTTTATCTTCTTAACATTAAAATCCAAAGAAATAACAAACAATGATATAAGATAGAATAAAATCTCTATTGAACTTGTTTTGCTTTATAGCAAAGATTTTTTTTATCTTTTCGTCTTAATTTTGATAGATATTGTTGATTAAATATATTGACTTTAATTGATGCATTTACTAGATTCTTAAATGGCTCCTATATGCATTTATTAATATCATATCCGTATCAATGTATAAGATTTTCCAATCTATTTCAATGCTACTTCAAATCTAAGACTTCTTCTACCTCAAATTCTTTATTGTTATTCACTTCTATAAGAGGTAGTGGCATTTGTCTTTTTTCTTGTATATTTATTGTCTTATATGATTCAAGCAGAGATGCATGGAATAAAAGATGGATCTTCATAGACTTTGATAGATTTAATCAATAAGCAACTGGATTGACTTGCTGATAAATAAAAAATGGACCAAGCCTCTAATAATCCAACTTGTCATAAGGACGAACAATTTTGATATTACAACAAAGTAGCCATATCTTATTACCTATCTAAAATTAGAATTGTTCCTTATAATAGATATCTATATTGGTCTTTTATCATTCTTGAGCTTCTTTTAATTGTATTTTCATTATTGTATGTAGTTTTGATAATTCATTTGTCAAGTCTTCCAGTATAAGATTGTTAGCTTTTAAAAAGTCAAAAGCACCAAGTTGTAGATAATAACCATAATTGATAAAAGAAGGAATTTGTTGAGTAGAAGAATGTGTCAAATTATTATAAGCAAACTTTGCCAATGGAAAAAGAATTGTCCAATCATCTTAATGATAATTGATGGTACACCTCAAATATTATTCTAAAACTTGATTTATCTATTTTATTTAGCCATTAGTTTAAAGATAAAAGAGTGAAGATAGTTTTATATCCACCTTCAATATCTTAAAAAGGATTTTTTAGAATTTTGATACAAATTATGTCCTTCTACTTGATATAATATCTTTTGGCAATCCATGATAGTAATAGATGATGTCAAGGAAGAGTTTAACTATTTCTTCATCTGTGATATATTTTGTATATAGTACAAAATGTGCCATCTTGGTGAAATGATCTATAATCATGAATATAAAATCATATAAACTTGAAATTGATAGATTTGTAATAAAATCTATAGAAAAAAAAGATCATGGCTATTTAATTTAGGTAAGGATTGGAGAAGTCTATAAGATCAATAACAAGGAATTTTTTATCTTGAATAAACATCATATGATTGCATAAATTCTTTAATTGCCTTTTACATTTGAAACCACCAAAAATCTCTTGATATTAGTTTCAAAGTCTTGTTGTATCCAAAATGGCTTGCTACAAGGAAGTTGTGATGAGCTTCAAAATCACATAGTCGTGCTTCTCTTTTTGGAACAATTAAGCACCTTTGAAATAAAATAGATTATTTTTAAATTTGAACTTAGAAGTATCATTGAATTTAGATGAATTATTTTGAATATCATAAACAAGAAGGTTTAAGGATATACTTGATTAGACTTGTTTAAAAAAAGTTGAATCAACAATCAATATTGATTTCATTGCTTGAAGATGAACTTATTTTTAGTTTTAATAAGATCATTTTTTGTTGATCAAAAGCTGCATCTCTTTCTTTTGGTCAAAGATAAGAATGTCTAGAAAGAGTATTGGATAAACCTTGTTGTTTTCCTAGGCGATAAATGATCATGAAATTGAATCTTCATAAAGACAAGCTCTAACAAGCCTAGTGACAATTCAAAACATATGTTGACATAAAATACTTGAGGTTCTTGTGATCTTCATATACGGTGATTGGATTAGAAGCGCCTTTTAGATAATGACACTATTCTTAAAAAGAATTCACAATTGCAAGAAATTCTTTATTGTGGATCACATAATTAATCTTGGTTATTGAAAGTTTTTTTGAATAAAAAGCTATTAGATGAAGATTGTCATATGCTCCCATTTGCAACAATATTGCATCCAAGGCAAAATTTGATGTATTTGTTTCTATAAAAAATACTTTAGAAAAGTTGATGCAATATAAGATTGATGCAAAATTAAAAGCTATCTTCAAAGCTTCAAATAATGCTTCTACTTCCTTATTCCACTCAAGTTTTTTTTTACAATTTAAGCATGTTAGTGGAGTTGCAACTTGAAAAAAGTTCTTTGTGAAGATTTTATAGTAATTGGCAAATTTCAAAAAATATTGCACATCTCTTATTGTTTTTGGAATTTTCCAATCCATAATTGTCTAAACTTTCTTAGGATTCATTATTAGACTGTCATTTAAAATGATATATCCTAAAAAATCAACTTGAATAGTGTGAAATACATACTTTTTTATTTTGAAATATAATCTTACATCTCTAAGTTTTTGTAATATACAACAAACATAAAGTTCATATTCTTCTATATTCTTAGAATAGATATGAATGTTGTTTAAATACCAGATAACAAAATCATCAAGAAATTTACAAAAAATATCATTCATAAGATATTGAAAAGTAACTAGTGCATTTGTAAGTTCAAAAGGATGGCAATATATTCAAAATATTCATATCTAATTCAAAATATAGTCTTCTATTCATCACCTTCTTTGATATAAATGAAGTTATATGCTTCTTGCAAATCTATTATTATATAGATCTTTGCTTCATTGAGTTGATCAAAAAGTCTTAAAATCAAAAATAAAGAATACTTATTCTTGATAGTAATCTTATTAAGTCCTCAATAATCTATGTACATCTGTAATGATCATCAAGGATACAAATTGAAACAAATGCATAAGTTAGTAAAAACTATATCAAAAGAAAATGACAAAATAGAAATAAGGAAATATATATATTCAAGAAAAAATTGGAATGGCTGTTGCCAAAAATTAGAAAATACAACAGAATCTTGAACTAGATTAGAAACAAAAAAAGAATTGACAAGAGTGAAGAAAGCTTCACTCTTATCTTTGTATATATTATATATCTAAAAACTATGTGGTAGCATTCTATAGGACCTCTAACACCTGTCTAATTTGTAAGATACATGTCAAAACTTGCAAGATAAGTTTTCTACATGTACGCCACATACTTAGCTTGTTTTACAAGCTATGAATATGTACAACTTATAACTAGCTTGTTTGACAAGCTATTAATATATGTGACACGTGGCTAGTTTATTGGTCAAGTTTATAATTTAGCAATCATCTATAAACATGTATAAAGGTGATTCTATATCTATAAAGCTTCTAGGAAGCTTTTCTATAAGATATTATCAAATTAACTTATTTTTATTTACTTCTATCAATCTATATTAATTAGATAATTATTAGAATAAATCTTATATCTGTGATATTATTCCTCGTTTTAGGGATGAGTTCTACAAGAAGTGATGATTACATATTGAGAAAGTCTAGGATACGTCAAATTATGCTTCCTATATACTTTGATCTTTGTTCCCTTTGAAGGTAGTTGATACGTCCTTTCAGCTATCAATAGTATCGCATATCAAGACAAGAGGACCACCTTATTATTTGATCATTGTTGAGGCTTTCATAACTTTCTTCAAAGAAAATATTTGGAATACCATCAGGAATAGTTCCTACCTCTAAAAGTATCACCAAACATTGGAAGTCTCTTCCAAGGTCGTGATATCAAATACGTTATATTTTGCCATCAATCCGAGAAAAAATATGTCCTTTTTGAAGATCTTCATCTCTATTCTATTGTCTTGAAGGTTATAATAGTTATAATATCTTGTCTAATAAGTCAACAAACAATGGCTTTTAAATTGAATTTGTTGGTTATTGATCTTCTATCTTTTTAATATAAATAAATTCAAAGAAATAACAAATAATAATATAAGATAAAATAAAATCTCTATTGAACCTCTTTACTTTATAGCAAAGATTTTTTTGACTCTTTATCTTAATTTTGATGGATGTTGTTAATAAAACATATTTACTTTTGTTGATGCATTTGCTGGATTTTTGAATGGCTTCCATATGTGTTCACTAATATTGTACCCATTCCAATGTACAAGATATTCCAGTTGATTTTAGTGCCTCTTTGAATCTAAGACCTCTTCTATTTCAAATTCTTCATTATTGTCCACTTCTATAGGAAGTAGTGGCATTTGTTTTTTGCCTTATATATCCGCTATTTTGTATCGCTTGAGTAGTAATATATGGAATATAAGATAGATTTGTATAGATTTTGGTAGGCATAATCGATAAGCAATTGGATTGATTTGTTTGTAAATCAAAAAAGATCCAAACCTACAATAATCTAGCTTGTTACAAGGACCAATAATCTTAATATTATGACAAAGTAATCATATCTTATCGCCCATGTGGAATTGAGGTTGTTCCTTGCAATACACATTTATATTGATCTTCTGTCGTTCTTGAGCTTTCTTTAATTATGCCTTTATTGTTGCATGTAACTCTGACAATTGATTCACCAAGTCTTCTATTATAGGATTATCAACTTTTGAAAAGTCAAAAGTATCAAGTCATGGATGATAACCATAATTTGTAAAAAATGAAATTTGTTGAATAAAAGAATGTATCAAATTATTATAAATAAACTTTATCAATGGCAAAAGAATTGTCTAATCATCTTAATAATAGTTGATGGTATATCTCAAATATTGCTCTAAAACTTAATTTATCCATTTTATTTTTCCATCAGTTTGAAGATGAAAAGCTAAGGATAGTTTTATATCTACCTTCAATATTTTGAAAAGACTCTTCTAAAATCTTGATATAAATTGCGTTCCTCTATTTGATATAATATCTTTTGATAATCCATAATAGCAATAGATATTATCAAGGAAGAGTTTAATTATTTCTTCACCTATAATAGAATT
This sequence comes from Physcomitrellopsis africana, assembly GCA_036785485.1. Classification (NCBI taxonomy): domain Eukaryota; kingdom Viridiplantae; phylum Streptophyta; class Bryopsida; order Funariales; family Funariaceae; genus Physcomitrellopsis; species Physcomitrellopsis africana. Next base: position 254,262 of record JAWRVF010000440.1, on the reverse strand, counting down.
TGTACATGGTACAAAATATGCCATCTTGGTAAAACGACCTACAATTACAAATATAGAATCATATGAACTTGACTTTAGAAGATCTGTGATAAAATCCATAGAAATAAAAGACCAATGTTGTTCTAGTGTAAGTAATAGTTGAAAAAATCCATAAGGTTGGTAACAAGGAATTTTTGATCTTGAACAAACATTATAAAAATATACAAAATCTTTAAAAGCCTTCTACATTTGAGGCCACCAAAAATCTCTTGATATTAGCTCTAAAGTCTTATTATATCCAAAATATCCTACCGTAGGGAGATTTTGATAAGCTTCCAAAGCTCGTAGTTATATTGCATCTTTTAGAATATATAGGCATCGTTCAAAATAGAATAAATCATTTTTGAACTCAAATTTGGAAGTATCATGAGATTTAGATGAATTATTCTTAATTTTATGAACAAGAGGGTCTGAAGACATACTTGATTGGATTTACTTGATAAAAGTTGAATCAAAAATCAATATTGATTTTATTGCTTGAAGATAAAATTTCTCTAGTTTGAAGAGGATTATTCTTTGTTAATCAAAATTTGAATCTCTTTCTTTTGGTACAAGATGAGAACGTCTAAAAAGGGCATGGGATAGACCTTGTTGTTTTCTTAGCCGATAAGTGATAATAAATTCAAATCTTGACAAAGACATGCTCCAATGAGCCTAGCAATAATTCAACACGCGTGTTGATATAAAATACTTAAAGTTCTTGTAATCCATTGTCATATTGTGATTTGACTACTATGTGAAAAAATTGCACATATATATTTAATGTACAATTTATTATGTAGTTAAATAAAAGCCATATCAATAGGTTTTATTGGTTATAAGATGTGATTAGGTTGTTAATTTAAAAAGAATCCATTTAATAGGACTATTAAAAAGATTTATACAACCTTATTTACTTTTTGATAGTAATTTTGAAGTTGATTTATATTGATAATAATTTATATATATCTTAAGTCACCTTTGTTAGACATTGGTGACCCTTAAAATCTTAGTTTATTTCTTTTATTTGGTGCTTGAAGGACAAAGTATGTAAATCTTATAAGAAGAAGGATTAGAAAAGGATTTTTAGTGTAAAAAGGGTAATTTAGCCATCCATGTGGATGGATAGAGGTGGATGATAGAAATCTCTATTGCTATTGGCCAAAAATCATGCCCAATGGGCTTCAAGGAGGCTATCCGAGGATTTATTAGGAATTAGGGTTTGTTTTTCAAGGGGAGTCAAACATCAGAGGCTAGGGTCATAAGGTTTAGGTTTTTGGATCTAATTTAGGTGCAAATTTTGTGTGATTTGCACTTTTTATGAAGAAGTTATAGGCACTCAAAGTTAAGGTGTAGATTTTGGACCTACTGTCACTCTTTTGCATATAAATCGCGCATATAGAGAGCAATCAAGGATCCGAAACTAGGATTAGAGAGAGCACTTTCACAGCTACACTTTTAATGTATAGCTTGATAAAATTCAAGCTAAGGTGAAGGAGATATTGGAAGTTGAAGTTATTGCTTATAAGCTAAGGGCAATAAGTGATCTTGATTAACTAGTGGTTACATTTTGAGCTATATCTCAAGCAATTTGATAGATTTTTAGCTCAAAATATTTAAGAGTGTATATATTTATGTCACAAGATTATTTAAAAAAAATTTGTGGCATTAGAATTTTGGGTTTGTGAGATATAAGGAAAGTAGTGCTCAGGTGTCTTTGAGCTAGGGTTTTAAGTACTTGCTAGTTGTTTTGAGATATCAGACAATTGAAAATGAAATTATGGTTGATTCTTTCTTGTGGTGAAACTTAAGAAGATTGTCAACACTTGGATTAAATTTTATAGAAACTTAATAGTTGGATCAAGAATTATCGAATTCTAAAGTTCAATAAGAAATAAGTCCTTGCAGGTGAACAAAGTTTTGAAGGGTTTTTGTGGAAATTTGAACCTTTTTTGTACAAACCTATTTGAATACAAGATGATTTATCCATACAAATTTATTTTTTTTATAATATTATTTTATTATTTATCTTTTTTATTAAAGATAAATCACTTGTTGGAGTTTTGCCAATAATTTTCAAGTGAATTTTTCACAACCAGGTACCCAGTGTATATCCAGATAGAAAATCACGCCATATGATACCGTATATATAGTGACTAGATTAAAAGCATCTTCTAGATAATGATGCTATTCTTGAAAAGAATCCACAATTATAAAAAATTCTTTATCATGGATTTTGTAGTTGATCTCTGCTACTAAACATTTTTTGGAATGAAAAGTTACTTGGTAGAGTTTGTCTTCTACTCCCATTTGTGACAATATCATATCTAAAGCAAAGTCAAATGCATCTATTTTCATAAAAAATGCCTTAAAAAAATTGACATAATTCAAGATTGGTGCAAAAATAAAAATTATCTTCAAAGCTTCAAACGATACTTCTGCTTCTTTATTCCACTCAAGTTTGTTCTTACAAGTTAAGCTTATAAGTAAAGTTGCAACTTAAGAAATTATTTTGATCAAGATTCAATAATAATTGGAAAATCTCACAAAGCATTATACATCCCTTATTGTTCTTAAAATCTTCCAATCCATGATTGTCTAAATTTTTTTAGAATCCATTTTCAGACCATCATTTGAAATAATGTATTCTAAGAAATCAACTTGAATAGTGTGAAATATACACTTTTTTATCTTGATATATAATCCTACATCTTTAAATTTTTATAACACATAACAAATATGAAGTTTATGTTCTTTTATATTCTTAGAGTAGATCAAATATCATCTAAATAGCAAACAATAAAATCATCAAGAAATTCACAAAAAATATCATTCATAAGATGTTGAAAAGTAGCTGATGCATTCATAAGTCAAAAAGCCATGATATTATATTTGAAATATCCATATCTTGTTCAAAATACGATCTTCCATTTATCACCTTTTTTGATGCATATTAGTTTATATGCTCCTCTTAGATCTATTTTTATATAGATCTTTGCTTGATTCAATTGATCAAGAAGTCTAGATATCAAAAGTAGAGGATATCTATTCTTAATGGTAATTTTGTTGAGCCCTCAATAATTTACATACATCTGTAGTGACTTTTTTTTTATTTTTTATAAATAAGATAGGAACTCTTACTGGAGATTTTGAATGGCATATGAAATTCTTGGCCAAGTTTTCATCAATATATTCTTTAAATTTAGCCAACTCATTTTTTGATAAACTGTAGATTGGTCCAAATGGAGGCTGAGTTCTCTCTTTGAGATCAATTGAGCAATCATATGGATGATGCTTTGGAAGAATATTTGCATTCTTCTTTTCAAAAACATCTTGATAATCTTGATATTGGCTTAGAATGCTACTTGGAGTCTTTTCATTATCAAAAATAGATGTAGCATAAATAACAAAAGATGATCCTTCTTTTATTGCATTTATAAAAGCTTTTGCACCTATAAGTACGAGTTTTATTATACTAGACTTATAACTTATGACTTGATTAATAGAACTCTAATTAATGCTTTAAAAAAAGTCAAGTCTATAAGAAATCTAATCTATTCAAGGATTATACTTTTTTTAGTAATGATAAATCTAAAATGATTGGATTAGAAGAAGATTTAATTATATTAAAGATTACACAATTATTATGACCATCTGTTATTATATTTATAGGAAAGATTTTATGAGTAACATCTTCAGAAGATAACGGGTGACCATCTATGACTTCTATACATATGGGTTTAATTTTCTATATTGAAGGTATTCTATGACTTTTAACAAAAAATTTATCTAAAAAACACGTTGAGGCTCTTGAATCTAATAAAGTAGAGGCTTTATAATTTTTAGATTTCAAATAGATATCTATTATAAAATAAAGAGAGGATTCTGAGGAGAGAATAGGACCTTTATTAGAAATTGTACAAGATTCCAGCTGCACGATCCTTATTGTAGTTGGACAAATTTATTTTTCAATATATTGTCTTCTTTGACAGCTATACTTCTTATTTTGTAGTTGCATCATTCTTTTAAACAATGCTGAGCAGTGTACTTAGGTTCTCCATAATATAAACACAATCCTTCTTGATGATGACAAGTCTTTTTTTATTCAGTAAGAGATTTAAAACATACTGCATCAATTTGCATGTCTTCTACTTCTGAATATATATATTGAAAAGATATTGATATTGCCATTGTATTATAGTAATATTGAGGCTCCCTTGTGCAACTCTCAAATCAAAATTCAAAAAGTTGATTATTATATTTTATAGCAAAATCAATTGCTTAACTTAATATCTAAGAATCAGATAAGTTGAGCATCAATTTCTTTATCTCATATTATAATTCATAAAGAAATTGGCTAATGAGTGCAACATCATCCTACTTGGTATCAATTATTAATTATCAAAATTGTGAAGGATATGATATCATTGATCAATTGTCTTATTGCAAGATATCAATCTTGTTAGTTGCAATATGAATTGCATCATGTTTTCAATATATAGATCAAAATTCCACTAAAAATGATTCTAAATTATTCAATATTAGATCACATCATTCAAGAAAGGATGAAAACCACAATAAAACAGAGCGTGAAAGTAGTATTCTAATAAACCTAACTTGTGACCCTTGAATTGGATAACTTTGGAATTGAAGTTCAATCATTAATTGTAATTGATTGATGAATCCTTGAAACTTAAATTTTGTGCCATCAAACTTCTTCGGCAAACTAATTTTTGGTTCCTTGATGCTTGAACGATGTTCAAAAGTAGATGAAGTGGTATGGCTTGAAGCAACTTCAATCATCTCTATATCTTCACTTCCTACTAATCTTGTTGTTCCTTATGGTGGTACATTGAGTTGATGCATTGCAAGTATTAATTCTCTGATTTGCTCTTACATTTGTGCCATTACACTCTTTACTTTAGTAAGCTCTATCATGATTATACAATAGAAAGAGAAAAAAGTGTCTACTTTTATTATATTATAAAATACTTAAGAAAAAAGAAAAAAAATTTAGGAACAATATCAATTCAAAAGTGGATAATTTATAATTTCTAATATGCTTATATCTTATTAAAAAAAAGATAATCTATTTTTAATTAAAAAAAGATAAAGCTTTGATATTGTACCTTCACTCTTATCAATTTGTCAAAGACACGCATTGAAACAAATGCATAAGTTAGTGAAAACTATATCAAAGGAAAATGACAAAATAGAAACAAAGAAATATATATATTCAAGAAGAAATTGGAATGGCTATTGCCAAAGAGTAGAAAATACAACAAACTCTTAAACTAGACTAGAAGCAAGAAAGAAGTTGACAAGAATGAAGAAAGCTTCACTCTTATTTCTATATGTATTATCTATCTAAAAACTATGTGGCAGCATTCTATAGGACCTCCAATTATCACGGATACAGAATATAGACTAGAAGTCTAAACAAGAAGTTCAAGAAGAATTGTCAAGAACTAGATTAATTAGATGAGTATAAAAATAACACCAGAGAGGTGACCTAGAGCTCCAAGAGATGTGTTATTAAGACTGAAGAACTCTTTAGGCTCGACTCCAATATATATTCCTACCTAGAAAACTTCTCAAGCAACTTCCACCAACTTGAAAGCTTCTCAAATAACTTCTACCAACTAAGGAGCTTCTAAAGCAACTTCTACCAACTAGGAAGCTTCTCAAGTAACTTCTATCTACTTGGAAGATGCTAGAAGATTTTGGAAGATTCTAGAGAGTTTTAAGAACCTTTTAGAATATTCTAGAGAATTCTAAGAATCTTCTAGAATATTTTAGAAGTTTATGAAAAGTATGTCTTTAATATCACCTCTTCTTCTAGCTTCGAGGTCTCAGAGAAGCCATTTGAAATGTATGCTTACAAACGTAGAAAATCAAAGATTTGGTGTATAGTCTCTGTAATATATTCCAATTGTCATTCATGAGGCAGATGATTTATGGGTCCTTGTGGCCATTGATAATGACCAACACCTTCCACTTCAAACCATGCTTGAAATTCTATGTCTTTATTGTAGAAGCCGCCTGAAAATATCGTTTTGCCACTACCTTTATGAGCTGATTTAGCTTCAAAGACAATCATGAGTAACTTGTTACTTGGTATTCATTGACGTCTTCTTGATTCTTCTAATTCTTCATCTCAAGGTTGACGTCATGAGCTACTCGATTGAAATGGTATCACTAGTGTAATATCCTCATTCCCACTAGCCATATCTAAATACACTCTAAGATTATATATTTTGAAACTACAAGAAAGTAAAATGCAAAAAGTTATATTTTGATAAGACTTGGATCCTGCTTATATACATTCCTTTGGATAAGGCTTCATCTTCACGTTTCATCACTAACCGACTTTTGGTTTATCAAGATATTGTTGATGAAATTCTTCTATCTTTTGTGATGCATTTGTTATATTTTTTGTTGGCTCCCATCATAGCCACGCCATTTAATTAAATATTCCAACTTCTCTCATCTTCGTCGTGAATCAAGGACTTGTTCGACCTCATATTCTATGTGGTCCTCGATTTCAATACAAGGTGGTGGTAGCTGTATCCGTCTTGGTAAAGTTGATTTGCTATAAGCTTCTAAAAGAGAAACATGAAAGACTACATGTACCTTCATGGATGTGGGTAGTTTCAGTCGATAAGCCACCGGATTGATTTGCTCCAGAATGCAAAATGGTCCCAACCTCCTATAATCCAACTTATTATAAGGTCAAGTGGTCTTGATGTTTCGTCACAAGAGCCAAACTTTATTTCCAAATTGAAAAGCAGGAAAATCCTTCTGAAATTTGTCTGCAGAAGCTTTGTATAAGTCTTGAGCTACCTGTAATTGAAGCTTCAAGGTGGTCTGGATCTCCCTTAAATACTTTGCAAGATCTTCACCTTTTAGATTTTCATCTTTGAATTTATCCAACAAATCGAATTTTTGATGATATCTATAATTTGCAAAGAAAGGTGTTTATTGGATTGAGATATGGACCTAATTATTGTACGCAAACTCCGCCAATAGTAGATATGTAGTCCAATCATCTTATTGATAATTGATCGTACATTGTAGATATTGTTCCAAGATTTGATTGATTCGTTGTATTTGACCATCGGTTTGAGGATGGAAGGCAGAAGAGAGTTTGATATCTACCCTAAGTATGCCAAAAAGAGACCTCCAAAACTTCAATATAAATTGAGGCCCTCAATCTGAAATAATGTCATCCAATAAACCATGATATCAATATATATTGTCAATAAACAATCTTGCTGTTTCTTCACCAAAAGTTGTCTTTTTACATGGAACAAAATGTGCCATCTTTGTAAACCAATCTACCACCACGTAGATAGCATCAAATATTGTAGAAGGTGGCAAATCTATGATGAAGTCCATAGATACTAAACCACAGTTCCTTTGGAATTGGCAGAGGTTATAAAAGCCCATAAGGGCGATGTCGAGGATTCTTTGATCTTAAACAAAGATCACATGATAGCACAAAGTTCTTCACTACCTTCCATATTTGGAGCCACCAAAAGTCTCAAGAAATAAATTCGATTGTTTTGTTGAATCTGAAGTGGCCTGCGGCTAGGAAGTCATGTCAAGATTGAAGAATACAAAGTCAAGTTGATCCTTCCAGAATGTATAGTCGATCTTCAAAATATAATAATCCATTGTCGTATGAGGTGGCCTTCTATCTGAAAATACATTGGGTACCTGGCTAAGGAGAGTTTATTTGAAAAATGATGGCAAAATCCAACAGGTCGTTTGTCCTCAATAAAAAGGAAAAATAATACAAAAATCTCACAAAAGAGAAGTTATATATATAAACCCTCTTGTATTCAAGTAAGTTTGTACAAAAAGGGTTCAAATTTCCACAAAAACCCTTCAAAACTTTATTCACCCGCAAGGACCTATTTCTTGCTAAACTTTAGAGTCTAATAACTCTTGATCCAACCATTCAATTTCTATAAAATTTAGTTCAGAGTGTAGATAACTCTCTTATGTTTCATCAAAAGAAAGAATCAATTGTAAATTCGTTTCCAATCATCTGATATCTCAAAATCCCTAGTAGGTACTTAAAACCCTAGCTCAGAGACATCTGAGCATTATTTTCCTTATATCTCACAAACCCAAAACCCTAATGCCACAAAATTTTTGCAAATAGTCTTGTGACATAAGCATATATACTCCTGAAAACTTTGAGCCAAAAATCTATCAAATTACCTAAGATATAGCTCAAAATGTAACCACTATGTAAGCGGGTCACTTACTGCCCTTAAGTTTGTAAGCACTGACTTCAACTCCCAATATCTCCTTCACTCTAGATTGGATTTTATCAAGTTGTATATAGAAAGTATAGTTGTGAAAATGCACTCTCCCACCCTAGTCGCCGATCCTCAATTGCTTTCTGTATGCGCGAGTTATACCCAAAAGAGTGACAGTAGGTTCAAAATCAACACCTTAACTTTGGGCGCCTATAACTTCTTCACAAAAAGTGAAAATCACACAAAATTTGTACCTAAACCAGATCCAAAAACCTAAACTTTATGATCCTTGCCTTTGATGTTCGACTCCCCTTGAAAAACAAACCCTAACTCCTAATAAACCCTCGGGCAGCCTCCTTGAAGCCTATTGGGCATGATTTTTGGCAAATTAGAATCGAGATTTCTATCATCCACCTCTATTCATTCACATGGATGGCCAAACTACCCTTTTTACACTAAAAATCTTTTTCTAACCCTTCTTCTTATAAGATTTACATACTTGGTGCTTTAAGCACCAATTAAAAGAAGTAAATAAGATCTTAAGGATCACCAATGTCTAACATAGGTGACCTAAGATATATACAAGTTACTATCAATATAAAATTAACTTCAAAAGTCACTACTAGAAAAAAAATAAGATTGTATAAACCTTAATAATAATCTTTTTAATAGATCCTTTCTAAACTAGCAACCTAATCACATCCTATAACCAATAAAATCCACTGATATGACTTTCATTTAGCTAAGTAGTAAATTGTACATTAAATATATATGTATAATTTTTTTTTACATAGTAGCCAAAGCACAACACGACACCGTCTTCAATCTTGAACTTATCTTTATCAAAGCACTGCTTCATATCTAAGACTAATGAGTCCACAACTGATGCTCCACGGACTTATTCTAAAAAATCAGCATCAATTGGTATGATTATGGAGGTAGTGCGGAGGCAAAATTGTTGTGGTTGTACCAAAGGTATACAGTGCTGATTAAATGCTACATCTCCAACCTTGGGTGCTAGATATGATCTCTTTGATAATGCATCCGATAATACTTGTTGCCTTCCTGGTCGATATAAGATGATGAAGTCGAATCGGGACAATGACATGTTCCACCGAGCTTAGCAATGATTCAAAACTCGAGCTATTATGAAATATTCCAAATTCTTGTGATCTGTATATACAGTCACCGGATGTACAATACCTTCTAATAAATGATGCCACTCTTGGAAAGAATCAATCATTGCAAGCAGCTCCTTATTGTAAATTTCATAGTTGATTTTTCCTACCGAAAACTTCCTTGAGTAGAATGCAACCGGGTGAAATTTATCCTCCTTTTCCATCTATGATAATATAGCTCCTAGCGCAAAGTCAAAAGCATTTGTTTTCAAATAGAAGGCCTTTATAAAGTCGTGATGTACCAAGATAAGAGCTGTTATAAACGTTGACTTTAACTCTTGAAAAGCCTCTTGTATTCGGATATTCCACTCGCGTTTGTCCTTTGATGTCAACCGCATTAATGGGACTGCAATTTGTGAATAGTTCTTGATAAAAATGCAATAGAAGTTGGCAAATCCAAGAAAATATTGCACGTCCCATACCGTTGTCACGTTGTAAATTAAAACATAATGTGAAAGATATAAAGGAATGTGTTAAAATAAAAAGATTAAGATTAGAAGAAGAGAAGATGAAAAAGAGAAGGGGTTGTGGTTATAACCACATTATCTTGGAGGTTATAATATTTATCACAAGCTTAGGGATGATAGGTAGGCCAAACTACTAATTTCTTGCTGAAATTCTCACTAGCAGTATCAAGTCATGAAGCCAAGGATTTCTACAGTGAAGTCAAGTGGATTCAAACACATGTCAACTCCAAAGTAGCTAAGAACTTAACCACACAAGCTTCTTTGACTTGGCAGTGTAGGATGTAGTTCTTTCTTTTTTATCTCTAATCTAATCTTAATTGTTTCTTTCTACTTATTAGATTTTTTTCTATTTTATCTTAGATCTACTTTACCTTTATTCTCTTCTATTTTAGATCTAAACTTAAATGTTGTGGGCTGAAATTAGAAGAGAAGTTGGTAGAAAAATGGTAGTAAGAAGATAGAATAGGAATTTACCTCAAAAAATAAGATTCCTTCAAATTAATCCAAAAGAAAGGATTGAAGAGGTGGAAAGACATGGCTAAGGTGTCTCTTTGACCAAGGGAAGAAGGAAGACCAGGCGGGGATGACAAGAAGGGGTCGTGAAGAAGAAGAGAGAAGGTTCTTTTGGAGAGATAGGGTTTCTTTTTGATAGGCAGTATATATTTTTGTGTGTAGAAGAAGCTTAGAGAGGATTTTAAGTAAAATGTTTTTATAAGTTTGTAGTAGACAAGATAAGGAACATATAGAAATAATTTTTATGTCTTTTGGTTAAGTATCAAGGGAGATATGAGTCGTCAAAGTTGCAGGTGTTTAAGACTAGGGCAGTGAGATTTACTAAATTTCGGGCCTCGGCTCTTGAGAACCATTTGGACTTTAGAGGCAAATTTTGTTGGGGTTTTGTTCCTTATAGAGTTTACTACTTTAAATCAAAATCTTAAGTCAATATGATCTTTGAACAAAGAGTTATGAGTGAAATTGTAACCGGATACATGTGAAAAGAGAAATAGAGTGAAAGCAGAATTGGGGTTTATATGGGCAGAGTGTGTGTGTGGGTTTTTTGGGTATGAATGGAGTTAGGTGATGAATTTGAATTTGAAATTTGATAGACATGATCTAAGCAAGTTAAGAAAAAGATTACAGTAAGTTTGATACTCATTTATCTTATGAAAAAAATGTTATGCTCTTTCAAAGTGATAGGGGTCTATCTCTAAGTCAGTGAAGTTTGGGGGAGCATATCTTTGTGATCAAAGTAGTATTTTGAGTAAAATTTATTGGAGTTTGTAGATATATGAGTCTATTAAGTTGTGTAAAAAATTTATTGCTATTAGAATTATGTTTAAAGAATTATGAGGAAATTTATAGTCAGATCTAGAGTTGATAGAAGACAGAATTAAAGGAGAAGGGTAGAGTCTATAACTCTATTTCTAAGAGGAGTTTTGGAGCAAAAATTGGAGGATGTTTACAACATAAAGCAAGCAACAAGCCTACCAAATTTCAATACTTGGGTTTTGATAATGAGGAGCAATGAAGGTGTGAAGCAAAGGGGGTCTAGAATCAAAGGCAACATAGAGGGGTTTCTTTGCCAACATGGTTCTCTCTAATCACATGAGCTTTAATCAAAAAGATTATGGGGTTTGCTTCCTTACTTCCTTAAGTACTTTGTGTCCAAATTTTGCTTCAATTGATGTGATATCCTAGGATTTATGGACAAATTTGAGGGCGGGTTTCTAAAGGCAGAATATGTTAAGGTTAATAAAGTATGTTTTTATGTAAATTCTTCAATTTTATGAACTTTATGAATCTCATCTTGCACTTAAGAATTGAGAGGCACAAAAGACCCAATGTTTCTTAGGGCTAAGACTCTCACCACGACACCGTCTTTGATACTGTCCAATCCGTTACTGCTTGAATTTTCTTTTGATCCATCAACAATCCTTCGTCTGAAATAATATAACCAAGAAATTTCATCTTGGATTCATAGAATACTTATTTCTCTAATTTGATGTATAATCCTGCATCCCAAAGTTTTTGTAATACCAGCTTTATATGACCCTCATGTTCTTGAACATTCTTCGAATAGATCAAAATGTCATCGAGATAACAAACAACAAATTTATCCAAATACTCTCAAAAAACATCATTCATCAAATGTTGAAATATAACTGGTGCATTGGTCAATCCAAAAGGCATGATATTATTTTCAAAATGTCCATACCTCGTCTGAAACGCTGTCTTCCATTCATCTCCCACCTTTACTCGTAGAAGATTGTAAGTTCCACAAAGATCTATCTTGGTGTATATTTTGGCTTTACCAAGTTGCTCCAAGAATCCAAATATTAGTGATAATGGATATCAATTCTTCACAGTGATCTTATTCAAGCCTGGATAATCCACGCACATTCGTAATGAGCCATCTTTCTTCTTCACAAAGAGGATAGGTGCACCTGCTGGAGATTTAAAATGCCAAATGAAGTTCTTCGCAAGATTCTCTTCAATGTAATCCTTCAATGCTGAGAGCTTGTCTTGTGATAAATTGTAGATTGGACCAAATAAAGGTTGTGCTCTTTCTTGGAGATCTATAGCACAATCGTATGGTCGATGCTCAGGTAGCATGTCAATATTCTTCTTTTCAAAGACATCTTTGAATTCTTCATACTGCTCCGGAATAACCAAAGTTGAAGTTGCATCTTCTCGAGCTGGCGTTGCGAAGGTGACAAGAGGTGTATTATGCTTGGCTTCCTTCATGAAGGCCCTTGCACCTATGAACAAGGATTTGATTCTAGATATTATCTTGGCAGATTCTACTATTAAGGATTTTGTTGGAACTGTCACTTTTCGCAAGCTCTAATCTATTAATGGATTATATTTATCAAGTCAAGATAGCTCCAAAATGATTAGACATGAAGGGATCTTGATAATATTAAACACAATGCTACTTCAACGTACCTTCAACGGTTTAGTTTCATAAGTAATATTGCCAAAATACAAAGGTTGGCTGTCTATGACTTCTATATGGACAAGCTTTGGTTTCTTCACAAGAGAAAATTTGTGAAGCTTAGTAAACTTTTTATCTAAAAAGCAAGCAGATGCTCCTGAATCTAATAGAATATCGGTTTGTGGTTTTTGAATACCAAAAAATAAAGGTACCGTAAAGCAATGAGAAGGTTGAGCTCAGAGAAAAGGACCTTGATTACTTTGGAGTGTTGAGATGTCCAGCTGCATTGTCCCTATTGTAGCTGGGCATCCTTATTTTCTTGCACGCTTGTACTTCTGAGTCTTGTTGTTCGAGGCGTCTATTTTTTAGGATAATTTTCGGCTTTGTGGCCTGCCTCTCCATAATATAAGCACAAATTTTGTTCAAATTGTTGCTTCTTTTCTTTAGCTATGAGGGACTTAAAACATACCGTATTGATTTGCATGTCTTCTATTTCGGATTGAGCTTCCACACTCTTAATAGGAGCAGTCCAATAGAACTGGTTTCCTTATGGATATCGTGTAGCTCTAGAATAATGGTCTTGACGTCATTGAAAAAGCCAATTGTGACACTTCACCGCTTAGTTGATTGCTTTGTTGAGTGTTTGAGGTTTGGATAGAGATAGCAATAAATCCTTCACGTCATCTCTGAGTCTTCAATAAAATTGACTCACCAGCGCTTCTTCTCTCCAATTGATATCACAAACAAGTTGTCTGAAGCCCGATGCGTAAACACATGCAGAGTATGATCCTTGACGCAGAGAATAAACCTTGGTGGTTGCCCACCAAACCTTATCATGCTTTCCAAATGCCTCCTCGAATGTTTCTAGAAAGGTCTCAAAATTACTCAAGATAGAAGATTTTTTCTCAAATAAAGGGGCAAATCAAGACAAAGCTTATCCAATAAGCAATGTCCCCACTAATCCAACTCGCAACTCCTTGATTGAATAGCGTTTTGATTGTAAAAATATTACCAATCGAATTTGATTTATAAAACCTCAAAATTTTGATTGTGTACCATCAAACTTCTTTGGGAGACTGACTCAAGGCTCTTTGTACTACGGTGTAATCAAATTCTCACATTGAGATATAGATGGCAATACTTTACTAGCTAGAGGTAGTTGTACTATAGTCTGAGCCACTTCCACTCTTGTAGCTCTAGGGAGCTTAGCAAAATTTCCTTCAATATCAACAGTTCTAACCGCTAGAGCGTTAAGGACATTGATAATCACATCTAATTTTGATTCCAAAGATTCTATCATGCTAACATCTTCTCTACTAGCCATGCTAAGTAAAGAAGAAAGAATTAATATCAGTCCAAAAGAGGGTAATCCGCAACCTTTAGAACGCTCAAGTATCTCCAAGGAGAGGAGTAGTCCACTCTCTGCCTCAAAGAACTAAGCTCCGATATTGATAGAAGGGCAGTCTCAACAAACTGCCACGGACGCAGAATATAGAGTAGAAGTCTAAATAAGAAGTTTAAGAAGAATTGCCAAGAACTAGATTAATTGGATGAGTACAAGAACAATACCAGAGAAGTGAGCTAAAGCTCCAAGAGATGTGTTGTCAAGACTGAAGAACTCTTCAGCCTCAATTCCAATATATATTCCTACTTAAGAAGCTTCTCAAGCAACTTCCACCATCTAGGAAACTTCTCAAGTAATTTCTACCAACTAGGAAGCTTCTCAAGCAACTTCTACCAACTAGAAAGCTTTTCAAGCAACTTCTATCTACTTGAAAGATACTAGAAGATTTTGGAAGGTTCTAGAGAGTTCTAAGAATCTTTTAGAATATTCTAGAAGGTTCTGACAAGTATGTTCTTAATACCAACACCTATTTAATTTATAAGATATATTTTCAAACTTACAAGATAAGTTTTTTATATATGCACCTTATATTTAGCTTGTTCTACAAGTTATCAATATATACGACTCATAACTAGCTTGTTTCACAAACTACCAATATGTGCGACATGTCGCTAACTTATTGGCCAAATTTTTAACCTATCAATCACTTATAGACATGTATAAAGGTGATTCTGCATCTATGAAGCTTCTAGGAAGCTCTTCTATAAGATATTATCAAATTAATTTATTTTTATTTAATTCTATCAATCTATATTAATTAGATAATTATTAGAATAAATCTTATGTCCATCATAATGATCCATCTTTTTTCTTTACAAATAAGATAGAAGCTTATGCTGGAGACTTTGAATGACAAATGAAATTTTTAGCAAAGTTTTTATCAATATATTCCTTCAATGTAGCCAACTTATTTTGTGATAAAGCATAGATTGGTCCAAATGGTAAGTGAACTATTTTTTGAAGATTAATTGAACAATCATAAAGTTAATGCTTTGAAAGAATATTTGCATTCTTTTTTTCAAAAGTATCTTGAAAATCTTGATATTGACTAGGAATATCACTTATAGTCTTTTTAGCATAAAAAATAAGTATGGCATGTATAGCAAAAGATGATTTTTTTTTTGCCGCATGTATAATTTTTTTTTATATCTAACAATAAGAGTTTGGATGTATTAGAATTATATATGTCCATTTGACTAACAAATTTTTAGATTAAAATACAAGAAAAGTCAAGGTTATAAGAAGTCTAATCTATTTGATAATTATACTTTTTTAACCACAATAATTTTAAAATAATTGGATTAAAAGGAGATTTAATCACATTAAATATTATTATGCTATTTTATCTCTTAGTTGCTACATCTAAAGAAACAGTCTCAAAGGTAACATCTTCAAAAGACAACAAACAACCATCTATAGTTTCTACATGCACGGATTTAGTTTTCTTAATAAAAAATATTTCTTGTTTTTTGATAAAGTATTTATCTATGAAATAAGTTGAGGCTTTTGAATCTAGTAAGATAAAAACTTTGTGATTTTTAGGTCCTAAAAATATATCTATTATAAAACAAAATGAGAGATCTAAGGAGAAAATAAGACCTTTACAAGGTGTTGTATATGATTCTAGTTGCACGGTCCCTATTATAATTAGAGAAACTTATTTTCTAACATATAATCTTCTTTAGCAACCATATTCTTTATTTTGTGATTGAGTTGTTTTTTTGGACAATGTTAAATAGTATGCTTAGCTTTTCCATAATATAAGTACAAACCCTCTTGACAACATCAAGTCTTTTTTTATTTGGTGAGAGGTTTAAAACATATCACTATTTTATAATAATATGGCCATCAGGTGAAAGAAGAAAGAAATGATTATAATATACACGAGTTCAAGTAAAAATATTTTAGCAAATTATCTTATAATTATAGATAATAGATAAGAAAGTAAAAAAAAATTAAAAAGGCTAATGTTGTCTTTTTATAGAAGAGACTTCTACTTACTTTGTATAGCCATAAATAAGGCAAAAAAAAATAGATTAGAAAAAAAGAAACAATATAGGTATTTTAAAAAAAGAATTAAAAATAGGTTTTAGCAAATATTATCTAAAAATTCTTAGAATTAATATCTAGAGAAGACCGGTTGTGATCTTGGATTGAAATCAGATCCTAAGGTACAAAAACGCATGCTTATGGCGAGTCAAGGGTTCTTTTGCAGATTAAAGAATTGAATTAGTGAGCAAACTTAAAAAGATAAGTTTGAGTGTTGATTTTGAATGATTTGGATAGAAATTGGCTTTGTAAGAGCTTTGTAAAATTAAGGTTGTATTAGATGACTTTAGATTTTGTAAAGTAAAGAAGGATTTACAAATTTGAGCATTTTGTGAGTTTGATTATAGATCTATTTGTGAAAATTTGAAGATTTGTGATTATAGTTGTGATTAATATATATTATATGTTTAAGCTTGATCAAACAATTTAATTGGGAGTTATTGAAGTTCAAGTGGGTTGAGGTCTCAAAAGTTGGGATTTGAAGATTAGTGAAGATTTTTTAGATATTTAGCAATTTATTAGTTGGATTGAGGTGAAAGTTTTTTGTATAAATAGTAGACTAGATTTTCTATTTTTTTATGAAATTTGAAAGCAATTAAATAGTGCAAAGAGAAGATATTTATATTAGAAGTTTGACAATAGGATTAGAAAATGAGGGCGACCAATATCTGAGTAGAAATTTAAGCTTAACTTTTTTTTGGTAAGTTGGATCTCCTTTAATTTATTTGTATATATTATTAGCTTAATTATTAAAAATTGTACAAAATTTGAGCAAAGTTTAATAGTTAGATCATGAGCCATTGTAATTTCAATCTGCTATAGGATTTGATTAGGATTTGTTAGTGTTTAATTAGCATTTCTTAAGCTTTGTTAGGATTTGATTGGAATTTAATTAGGATTTAATTAGGATTTGACTAGAATTTGATCAAAATTTGAATAGAATTTGATTAGGATTTAAATAGGATTTAGTTGAGATTTGATTAGGATTTGAATAAGGCTTGAATAGGATTTGATCAAGGTTTGATTAAGATTTGGTTAGGATTTGATTAGAGCTTGATTAGGATTTGATTAGTATTTGATTAGGTTTTGATTAGGATTTGATTAAAATTTTATTATAATTTCTATTTTTAATATTTTAAAAGATTTTTATTTTAATATATTTTTTATATTTATATCAAGATTTCTTTAAGATTTCTTTATTATTTCTTTAGAAGTTCTTTAGGATTTTTTTGTGTAATATTTTATAATTAATTAAAATCTAGTTAAAATTTTAATAATTTGGCATACTTGTTAGTCTTTAATTGCAAATTTTACATAATTCTATTAGAAGTATTAAGACTTATTGTTATTATTTCCCTTTTATCTTCTACAGCCAGACGCCTAGCACATTCTCAAGCAAGACTTCACAACATATGACACTGCATCAATTTATATTGGCTTTTATTTAATCAAATAAGTTTTTGAAAACTTAGGAGCTGTCATCATTAATTGATCCATTCCTCTCCAATAGAATCTATATTTTTAATATTTTTTAAATAATTGATTATTGCATATAATAGCTTGAATAATAAATTATTTCAAAGAATCTGTTTTTGGCATTGTTAGTAGCAAATCTTTCACATTATCCTTGAATCCATAATAAAATTGATTAATAAGAGTTTTATTATTCCATTCCACCTTACAAGCGAGGTTTTAGAATTTTGTAGCATATGTTGTGGTTGATTATAATCCTTGTTGTAAAAATAAGAGCATAGTCTCTGCTACCCTCTTTTTATTACTTTCTCCAAATAAGATCGTAAATATTTTGAAGAATAAATTCAAATCATAAAAAAGTTATAAATTTTTTTTCCATCAAAAGTGTAAATTAAGAAAGAACACTTCTAGATAAAAGTGCACCTATGAATCCAACTTGAATAAATCCATTAGAATATTGGAAAGAGTGCAACCTTAGATATAGCTTAACTTATTGCAAAAATCCTCAAAATTTTGATCTTGTTCCATCAAACTTTTCAAGCATATTAGACTTTGCTTCTTTCATGCTTGTAAAAGCAAGACTTCCTAGATTTGATTGTAAGGCCAATTTACTTGCTTCCCTCAATTATACAACTTCTTGGCATAGGCTCTGGACTTCTTTTACAGATATAGGAATAATGCTTTTATGATTGACATTAGTGATTTGTAAAATTTTCAATATAAGAGTATTGACAAATTCCTAAAGATTTACAATAGTTACAAATTTATTCTCACTTCCACTAAATATAGTATCTATGATCTTTCATTCCATCTTAAACAGCTTAATAATTCTACAATTTGAATTAGAAGAGGATAATCCACAACCTCTAATATCAAATAAAAAATTTTATAAAGAAAGGTGATCTATTCTCTTTTAGAAAAAAAAATTAAGATTAGAAAGCAAAGAATATTAGTTTAAAGGTGGATAGTCTACAACCTGCAAATGCAATAATAAAAGTGGGATAATCCACTCATTTTTTAAACATAAAATAAAAATAATGAATCTTCAATCTTATCAAATTATCAAGGATATGAATCATAAAGGAACAAATTATCAATATACTCTTGTGTCATTTAAAAGAATAAAAAATCACTTAAAGGTGGAATAATATTAAAAATAGAATAGCTATTGTTAAAGACAAGAAGACTAGAGACTCTTAAAATAAAACTAAAAATAAGAAAGGTGTTAACAAGAATAAAGAAGGCTTCACTCTTATCTCTATATATACTATCTACCTAAGAGTTACGTGGCTACATTCTATAGGACCTCCAACACATATTTAATTTACAAGACATGTATCAAACTTGCAAGAGAAGTTTCTTATATATATGCCATGTATTTAGCTTGTTTGACAAGCTACCAATATGTGCAACATATAATTAACTTGTTGACCAAGTTTTTAACCTATCAATCACCTAAAAACATGTATAAAGATAAAATTATATCTATAAAGATTTTAAGAAGCTTTTCTATAAGATATTAATAAATTAATTTATTTTTACTTCTATCTATCCATATTATTTAGATAATTATTAAACTAAATCTTATGTCCATAGCACTAGATTAATTTGCTTCTAGATAGAAAATGGTCGTAACCTTTGATAGTCCAACTTATTGTATGGCTACTTAATTTTAATATTTTGTTGAAGAAATAGTATTTTATCTCTTATATGAAAAGTAGACAGTTGATTCTTAAATTTATCTGTAGATGCCTTATAAGCATTTTAAATTATTTACAATTGAAGATTTAAGGTTATTTGATATTATAATAGATACTTTGTAAACCTTATTGCTATTGGATTGTTATTCTTTGGGATTGTCATATGGTACGAATTTCTATCTAGAAATACATTGGGTACCTGGCTGTGAAGAGTTTATTTAAAACTTGATGGCAAAAATCCAACATGTGATTTGTTCTTAATAAAAAAAGACAAATAATACAACAATCTTACAAAAGAAAAATTATATATATAAAACCTCTTGTATTCAAGTAGGTTTGTACAAAAAAGATTCAAATTTCTACAAAAACCCTTCAAAATTTTATTCACCTACAAGGACTTATTTCTTCTTGATCTTTAGAGTCCAATAACTCTTGGTCAAAGTATTTAGTTCCAATTAAATTTTATTTAGAATGTAGATAATCTTCTTAAATTTTATCACAAAAAAGAATCAACCATAAATTCGTTTTCAATCATCTGATATCTCAAAACCCCTAGCAGGTGCTTAAAACCCTAGCTTAGAGACATCTAAGCACTATTTTCCTTATATCTCACAAATCCAAAATTCTAATACCATAAAATTTTTATACATAGTCTTATAACATAAATATATATACTCTTGAAAATTTTGAGTCAAAAATATTTCAAATTGTCTAAGATATAGTTCAAAATATAACCACTAGTTAAGCAGGGTCACTCACTACCTTTAGCTTACAAGCACTAACTTCAACTCCCAATATCTCCTTTAGCTTAGCTTAGATTTTACTAAGCTATATATAAAAAATATAGTTAAAAAAATTTTCTTTCCAATCCTAATCACCAATTATCTATAGCTCTCTACATGCATGCGTTATGCTTAAAAGAGTGGCAGTAGGTATAATTTTGACACCCTAACTTTGAGCGCCTATATCTCTTTTATAAAAAGTCCAAATCATACAAGATTTGCACCAAAATCATATCCAAAAATCCAAACTTATTGACCTTAGTCTTTGATGTTTGGCTCCCTCCGAAAAATAAACCCTAATCCCTAATAAACCCTCAGGCAGCCTCCTTGAAGCCCATTGGACATGATTTTTGGCCAATAGGAATAGAGACTTCTATCATCCATCTCCATTCATTCACATGGATGGCCTAAGTATTCCCTTTTACACTTTAAATCCCTTTCTAATCTTTTTTTTTTATAAGATTTATATAATATGTATTCTAAACATCAAATAAAAGAAGTAAATAAGATCTTAAGGATCATCAATGTGTAACAAAGATGACTTAAGATATATAAAAGTTCTTGACAATATAAAATCAACTTCAAAATTACTATCAAAAAAAAGAAATAAGGTTGTATAAACCTCAATAAGAGTCTTTTTAATGGATCCTTTCTAAACTAACAACCTAATCACATTTTATAATCAATAACACCTATTATTACAGCTTTTATTTAAATATATAATAAATTATACATTAAATATATATGTATAATTTTTTCACATGGTAGCCGAACCACAATACGACAGCATATTCCATAGATCAAGCTTTGAATGACATCCATAGTTAGAATAAAATAATATTTGTTGAATTAAGACTTGAATAGCACTATTATATACAAATTTTGCTAAATGTTAGAGACATATAATTTGGAGGTTCACAAAATCTTTTAGAACATTCTAGAGATTCTTGAATTAATAAAAGTCGATTGAAAAACTTCTTAATTGATAAAAGTAGCTCGAGAAGCTTCTTAGTTGATAGAAGCTGTTTGAGAAGCTTTCAAATTGGTAGAAGTTGCTCGAGAAGCTTCTCAATTGGTAGAAGCTACTCAAAAAGCTTCTATTAGGGACATACACTTCGGAGGTTTAGATAACCTTTTAGAACATTCTAGAGGTTCTTGACGTAGTGAAAGTAAGTTGAAAAGCATCCTAACTCATGAAAGTAGCTCAAGAAGCTTGGTAGTTAATAGAAGGAGCTTGAAAAGCTTCTCAGTTGGTAGAAGGAGCTCAAAAAGCTTTTCAATTGATAGAAGCTATTCGAGAAGCTTCTTAATTTGATGGAAGCTACTCAAGCAACGTCCTAGACAAGGATATATATGGGAATCGATGCTGAAGAGTTCTTTAGCCTCAATAATACATCTCTTAGAATTCTAACTCACCTTTCTTAATGTTATTCATGTACTCCTCTAGTTAACTCAAATTTTTGTTGGTTTCTTTTTGAAACCTTCTTCTGATTGAGTTTCTTATTGTGTATTCTTATGTCCTTGATAATTTATTAAGACTAACTTCATTTTTGATATCAGAGTTAGATCCTTCTTATTAGAGAGTAGATTACTCCTTTATTTGAAGGTATACCATTGCTTTAAAGATTACAGATTATCATCTTTTAAACTGATATTTTTTTTATCACTATATTAGAACTTTGTCTCTCTTATCAAAGAATGAATCACCTCTCTCCTTGAAGGTCTTAAAGTATTTTAAAGATTACAAATTATCCTCTTCTAAATTGATATTATCTTTTTATAGATTTTTTTTTTTTTTTTCCTCTTAAAATGGCTAGAGGTCAAAATATTAATATGATCAAATCTTTCGAGTCCAATTAGATGCTATTATAAATATTTTTACTACTTTATTTATTAAGATTGTAAAGATTGAAGATATTGTTGTATAACTTTGTAATGACGCAACATCTAAAGTGCCACAATTTAAACTGCACCTACCTCCAACTTTTATACTTAAGGATGCAGTACTACTTATGCTATGCCAAGAAAATCTACATGTTCAATAATATAAAAAGCCTTGAGTTAATCTTTTGGAGAAATATAATAATATGTATTTAAAGTTCCAAGGATTTATCAATCAAATTTGATTAATAACAGTCCTACAACTTGATACTTATGTAATAGAAGAATCACGAGTTGGATTGGTTGGCACCTTATTTACAGGACAAGTATTATTATGGTTTTCTCCCTTATTTGAAAAGAGATCACCAATTTTGAGTAACTTTGAAGTTTTTATGGAAGCATTTGGAGAACATAATAAGGCTTGTTGGGCAACAATTAAGATTCAAGCATTGCATCAAGAGGTGCACTTTGTATTAGTTTATGTATCTAATTTTAAATAATTAGCATATAACATCAATTGGGACGAAGAAGCCCTAATAAACCATTTCTATTAGGGACTACTAGATGATATAAAGGATTTTTTATTATTATTTTTGGATCCACAATTGCTTAATGAAGCTATTAGCTAAGCCGTAAAATGAGATAATTAGTTATTTCAACATCATCAAGATCAACGTTCATAGGCTTCAGTAATACAACATGCAATTTGATATATTCTTACTACATCAATAAGCATTCTAAATTCACACTTAGAAATAGAAGACATGTAACTTAATACAATATATTTTAAATTTCTTAGTCCACAAGAAAAGAAGCATTGGATAGAAGAAGGTCTATGCCTATATTATGGCGAAGAAGGCTATAAGGTTGGCAATTGCCCGAAGAAACAAAATCAACACATTATCAAAATCAAGAATACAATTGTTCAAGAAAATAATGATATTCAATCTCAGTAGGGACTATGTGGTTGGACAATCCAACATTATAGAATTATTTAGATTCCTCTCTTTTTACTCAATCTACTCATAGTTTTACAATTTTTTTGTATTTTGGCCTTCAAAAGCTTCAAACAACTGTCTTATTATATTTAAGAGCATCCACTTATTTTATACATTAGGTATTTACTAAGCTTTATAAAATTCCTCTAGTGTAGAAATTCAAACTTATTTATATAGAGATGATAGATGGACAACCCTTATCCTTTAGTTGTATCACCTATAAAATCACACCTATAGAAGTGTTGTTCAAAGATCATAGAATCCAAATTGTATTCAACGTTGTCGTATGGCGTAAACTTCTATCTCGAAATACACTAGGTACCTGGTTATAGAGAGTCTATCTGTAACTTATTGACCAAGCTCTAATAAGTTATTTGTTCTTAATAAGAAGAAAAAATATACACAATAATATAAAAATATATATTGTATAGATAAAATCTCTTATTTATGAGTAGATTTGTACATAGGATTTTTCTATGACATGTAGAAAATCCTTAGAAATCTTTTAAAGACTCATCTATATATCAAAAATTTATAGTTCTATATACCCATCTTTTACACTTCTATAAAGTCTTAGCTTCCAAAACCCTTTTAGTACAAACAAAAGTCCAAATTTGCAACAAAATCCCTTCAAAGTAATTTTTTTTCGCAAAAGATATTTTTCTTCTCAAATTTTAGAAACTCATACATTCTAATCCAACCATTCAATCCTCTTGAAACTTATAGGCATAGTAGACTTTATCCTTAAGCTTTACTACAAAAAAATCAACTACAAATTCACTTTTGATCGTCTAATATCTCAAAAATCCTAGCAAATGCTTAAAATCCTAGCTCAAAGACACCCGAGCACTATTTTCCTTATATCTCACAAATCCAAAATTTTAATGCCATAAAATATTTTTACATAGTCTTGTGACATAAACATATACACTTTTGAATATTTTGAGCTAAAAATCTATCAAATTGCCTAAGATATAGCTCAAAATGTAACCACTAGTTAAGCGGGGTAACTTATTGCCCTTAGTTTACAAACACTAATTTTAATCCCAAATTTCTCCTTCATCCCAGTTTGGATTTTATTGAGCTATCATAAAAAGTGTAGTTATAAAAGCGCTCTCTCCAATCCCAATTGCCAATCCTTGATTACTCTCTATATGCGTGATTTATATACAAAAGAATGATAGTAGGTCCAAAATCAACACCTTAACTTTGAGCGCCTATAATTTCTTCATAAAAAGTGCAAATCACACAAAATTTGCACCTAAATTAGATCCAAAAACCTAAACCTTATGACCCTAGCCTTTGATATTCGACCCTTTTTGAAAAACAAACCCTAATCCCTAATAAATCCTTGAAGTCCATTGGGTATGATTTTTGGCCAATAGGAATAGAAATTTCTATCATCCACCTCTATCCATCCACATGGATGGTCAAACTATCCTTTTTATATTAAAAATCCTTTTCTAATCCTTCTTCTTATAAGATTAACATACTTTGTGCTTTAAGCACCAAATAAAAGAAATAAACTAAGATTTTAAAGGTCACAAATGTCTAACAAAGGTGACTTAAGATATACAAAAGTTACTATCAATATAAAATCAACCTCAAAATTACTATCAAAAGAAGAAATAAGATTGTATAAACCTCAATAATAATCTTTTAATAGATCCCTTCTAAACTAGCAACCTAATCACATCTTGTAACCAATAAAAGTCCACTAATATGGCTCTCATTTAGCTATGTAGTAAATTATACATTAAATATACATGTACAATTTTTTTATATAGTAGCCAAACCACAATATAACAATGTCATTAGGACTCCTTCAAATCTTGTTATTCTTGGATTATCTTGGTTGGAAAAGCATAATTCATTTATAGATTGGAGGTCGCAAAGAATAATATTTTCAATAGAAATCTTTATAAAAAAATGAATTTTTTGTCTCCTTGATATTAACAATAGATACAAGATCCAATCATCTTATTGATAGTTGATATTGTATTATAAATATTGCTCCAAATTTTAATTAATTTATTCTATTTAGCCATTAGTTTCAAGATAGAAAGCCTAAAAAAGTTTAATGTCCATCTTTAATATTTCAAAGAAGTATCTCTAAAACTTAGATAAGAATTGGGATCTTTAATTGGATACAATTTTTTTTGGTAGGCCATGACATAAATATATATTGTCAAAAAAGAACCTTGACATTTCTTCACTAGAAGTAGTCTTTTTATAAAGAATAAAATAAGCCATCTTTATAAGTCGATCAATCACTATAAAGATGCTATCCAATGAATTGGATGGCAGTAGATTTGTGATGAAATCCATTGAGATAGAAGACCATGACCACCTTGGAATAGACAAGGGATATAAAAACCTATATGGATGATGTGAAGGATTCTTGGATCTTAAATAGATGTCATAACAGAGCACAAAGTCTTTCATAGCCTTCCACATTTAATGCAACCAAAAATCTCGGAAAATAAATTTCAAAGTCTTATTAAATCTAAAATAATATACACTTTGAAAGTCATGGCAAGATAGAAGAATGCGCAGTTGTATTGGTCTTTCAAAAATATACAAATATTCTTCAAAATATAAAAGATCTTTTTCAAGCTTGAACTTATCAATATTTTCATTGAAGCGATGCTTGATATCAAGGGCCAAAGCATCATTAGTAGTTGTAATATGCACTTCATTGAAAAAATTAAAATCAATAGGTGCCAATGTAATAGTAGCACAAAAGTAAAATTGCTCCGACTTCAACAAACTTGTATATTATTGATCAAATGCTATTTTTTTTATTCTTGGTACAAGATATGATCTCTTTGATAAAGCATTGGACAATCTTTATTACTTCTCAAGTCAAAAAATAATAAAAAAGTTAAATTGAAATAATAATATATTCCATGAAGCTTGATGGTAATTAAGAATCTGAGCTAATATAAAATATTTTAGATTCTTGAAATCTGTATATATATTCACAAGATATATTGTTCTTTTGAAAAAATGATATTATTTTTTTTTTTAAAATCCACAATACCAAAAAGCTTTATATTGTGGATTTTATAATTAATTTTGGCAATAAAAAACTTTAAAAAATAAAATATATCAAAATGGAATTTATTATCTATATCCATTTGTAAAAGTACGACCCTTAGTACAAAATCTGAAGTATTGATTTCTATGTAGAATGTCTTTATAAAATTTGGATGCACCAAGATTAAAGATGTGATAAATATTGTCTTGAGATTTTAAAATGTCTTTTTTACTTAAAGCCTCCATTCCGACTTGTCTTTGCATATCAATCAAGTAAGAGGGGTGGCAACTTGAAAATAATTTTTTATAAAGATTTAATAGAAATTGACAAATCTAAGAAAGTATTGTATGTCTCTTATAATCTTTCAAATAGTCCATTACATAATTGCCTCCACTTTTTTAGAATCTATTATCAAACCTACAATAGATACAATGTATACTAAAAATTCCATCTTTGGTTGATGAAATGCACATTTTTCTAACTTGGCATACAAACCTACATCTCATAGCTTTTGTAATTTCAACTTTACATGCTCTTCATGCTCTTCCAAATTTTTTTGAATAGATCAAGATATCATCAAGATATCATCAAGATAAATTATTATAAATTTGCCTAGATGCTCTCAGAAGATATTATTTATTAAATGCTAAAAGATAGTGGATGTATTTATTAATCTAAAAGATATAATATTATATTCAAAATATCCATACCTTGTCTAAAATGTAGCCTTTCATTCATCTCCTTTTTTGATTTATACCAAATTGTATGCTCTGCAAATATCTATCTTAAAATATATCTTACCTTGGCCAAGTTATTTCAAAAGTCTTGAGATTAACAATAGTGGATAATGATTCTTCATTTTTATCTTATTTAATCCCTAATAATCAATGCATATATGCAAAGAACCATCCTTTTTTTTTCACAAAGAATATAGATGCACTTGCTAGAAATTTTAAATGCTTGATTAAATTCTTTGCAAGATTTTTATCAATATAATCATTTAACACCAAAAGCTTGTTTTAAAAAAGGTTATAAATTGGGCCAAATGGTGGTTGTATTCTTTTTTGAAGGTCTATGGTACAATCATATCGTTGATACTCTAATAATATATTAATATTTTTTTTTTTTAAAATCATCTTAAAATTTGCTATATTACTCTAGAATAATTATCAAAAAAGTCATATCTTCTTTAATTAGAGTCACATAAATAACAAATGATACACCTTCTTTAGCCAAATTTATAAAGGCCTTTATTCCAACAAATAAAGGCTTATCAACTTGTGACTTTTTATGAAATTTTCTTGCAAGGATTTCTATAAAAAATATCATTTTTTGCAATCTTCAATCTATAGATGGATTATGATTTTTTAATCAAGAAGGTTAGAAAATAACATGATTTAAAGAAGTCTTAATAATATTAAACATAATTTGGCTGCTATAGTCTTCAAATACCACTTTTATAGGCATTAGTTCATAGATGATATTATTAGAGGATAAGGACCATCCATCTATTATTTCTACATAAATGAGTTTGGATTTTTGTACTAAAGAAATTTTATGAAACTTAACAAATGCCTCATTTAAAAAACAAACAGACATCCTTGAATCTAAGAGGACAATTGCTTAAAGCTTTTGAGGACCAAAATATAAAAAAATTATAATACAATAAGCAAGCTAAATATTAAAAAAAAAAAAAAAAAAAAAAAAAAAAAATCTAAATAATTTTATAATGTGGAATTGTTCAATCCATAATCCCTATTGTAATTGAACATCTTTGTTTTTCTAAACAATTGTACTCTTAATTTTGGTGATGCATTGATTTTTTTTTTTCAAATAATTAAGAGCTTTATGGCCTTTTTCACCACAATATAAATATAGACCTTTTATCTGATGTTTCTTTTCTTATGGACTAAAAAGTTTAAAACATATTACATAAAGCTGCATAATTTCTACTTCTAAATGTGAATTCAGACTACTTGACAATGTAGCAAGAGTGTGTCAAGTTGCATGTTATCTTATTAAAGCCTATGAATGTTGATCTTGATAATGTTGGAATAGTTGATTATTACATTTTATGGCTTAATTGATAGCTTCATTGAGTGATTATGGATCCAAAAGTGATAATAATAAATCCTTCATATCGTCTTTTAATCTCCAATAGAATTGATTCATCAAGGCTTCTTCATCCCAATTGATGTTACATACTAGAAGCCTAAAATCCAATATATAGACTGATGCAAAGCATGCCTTTTGTTGCAATGTTTGGATCTTTGTTATTATCCAATGAGCCTTGTCATATTTTCCAAATACTTCTGCAAATGCTTAGTGATCTCTTCTCAAACAAGAAAACAAACCATAATAATATTTGTCCCATAAGCAAGGTGCCAACCAATCTAATATTTGATCCTTTCTTTGAATAAATATCAGGTTATAGAACCATTATCAATTGAATTTAATTAATAAATCCTAAGAACTTTGAATATGTATCATCATACTTTTTTAGAAGATTAATTCAAGGCTCTTATAGTATTGAACAAGTGGATTTCTTTGGCGCAACATAGGTAGTAATGCATCCTCAAGTACAAAAGTTGGAGGCGGATGTAGTCTAGGTTGTGGTACTCCAAATGTTGCATCATTATGAAGTTTTACAATAATTCTTTCAATCTCTACAATCCTAGCAAATAAAATAATAAGAGCACTTATAAAGGCGTTTAATTTGAACTTAAAAGATTTAATTATACTAATATCTTGACTTCCAACCATTCTAAGAAAAAAATAAAATAAATAAATAAATATATAAGAAAACAATATCAATTTAAAGGAGGATAATTTGAAACCTCTAAAATATCTTAAGAATTTCAAAGAAAAAGATGATCTACTCTTTTAGAAGAAGAATAAAGTTCCAATATTATGATGAAATAAATATCAATTTACAAGAAGGTAATCTACAATCTTTGAAGTACTAATATTTCTTTAAAAAGAGGGATAATCCATTCTCTAATAAGAAGGATCTAGCTCTAATATTTAAGATGAGAACAATCTTGACAAACTATCAAGCACATGAAAATACAAATTTAGAGATTTGAATTAGAAAGAAGTTTTAATAAGAAATTAATAAGGATTTAAATTATCTAGATGGATATATAAATAATATTAAGGATAGCAAGTTAAAATTCTAAAAAATATGTTGTCAAGATTAAAGAACTCTTTAGCCTCAATTCCAATATACATCCATGTCTAAGAAGCTTTTTAAGCAACTTCTATCAAACTAGGAAGCTTTTCAAGTAGCTTCTACCAACTTGGAAACTTCTTGAGTTCCTTCTATTAATTTGGAAGCTTCTTAAGCTACTTCTACTAACTAGGAAGCTTCTTAAGTAACTTCTATTAATTAAAAAATCTTTAGAATGTACTAGAAGATTTTGTGAACTTTTGAAATATATGTCCCTAATATAATCTGTACACATTTGCAAGATCTTTTTCAACTTTATAAAAAAGATTAGCACATCCACAAGAGATTTTGAATGTTGCATGAAGCTTTTTATAAAAATTTAATTAATACATTCCTTCAAAATAACAAGTTTATTTTGTAATAAGTTATAAATTAATACTAATGATAATTGAGTTTTTTTTTTTTAAGATCAATTATATAATTATAAGGTTAGTATTTTGACAATATATTAATCTATTTTTTCTCAAATATATCTTGATATTTTTTATATAGCTTTAAGATTCTACTATCATCTCTATTTGAATGAAGAATTGATACTATATAAGCTAAAAATAGATTTTTAAAATTTACAGCTTGTATGAATGTCTTAACTCTAACAAATAATAATCAAGATGATTTTTTGGACTTGGACTAATATTAAAGTGATATTTTATAATTTCTAATCAATATTATGATTGTAATTTGAATCAAAGAAATCCAAGTACTATTGGATTTAAAGAACATTAAATAATGTTTAAGATAATATTAGATACTTAATCTTTTAACATCACTTTAATAACTTGGTTTGTTTTAATGGTTTAATAACATCACTTTATTAATGGTTTAATAACATCACTTTATTAATGGTTTAATAACATCACTTTATTAATGGTTTAATAACATCACTTTAACAACTTGGTTTGTCCATTAAAATCAATTAGATCTTCTTTGACAGTATCATTTTTTTTTATAAATTGATATATTCTTAGTAATATCATTTTTATTTATAAAACACATTAAAACTTTAGTATATAAAAGTATTTGAGTTGAAAATTCACAACTTAAAGTTTTAATATTATGTAAAGTTTAAAACAAGATATAGGATCTAATGATAGTATAAAACTTATATTTGATGGTCTAAGACTATTTAATTATAAGATTTTTATTATAATTGGATATATTTGTTTTTTAAATTTTTTATATATAAATTTGTGTTTTGTGTTTTAAATCTATTTGATTTGATGAAAAAATCTTATACTTTATGATCTAATTTTTTACAATATAAAGATAAGTTTTTATAATAGTGTTAATTTTATTTTTCTAGTATTAAGTGCTTAAATTAAATTGCATCAACCTACATAGGTTTTGGTTTTAATAAATAGATTTTTAAGGACTTAGAAATTATTATTATTACTTGATTTGTCCTTCTTCATCCAAATCTTTGTTCTTAGCATCTTTTAAAGAATTAATTATTACATGTAATTGTTTGAATGATAAATTATTCATAAAAATCCACTTTTGGTATTATTAATAATAGACTTTGGTATTATCTTTTGAGCCATACTTAAATTAATTGATTAGAGCTTCATTATTTTAATCTATGTTAAAAATGAGTTGTTAGATTTCCACAATATAAATAGTAGTTGAATATGATCTTTATTGTAGAGATTGGTATTTTATTTGTATTACTCTTTCTTGGTTGCTTTTTCTAAATATAATCATAAATATCTCTAAAAATGAATTCAAATTATATAAAAGTGATGAATCTTTTTCTATAAAAGATATAAATGAAGAAAAAATACTACCAAATAGAAATGTGCCTATAAATCTTACTTAAGTGATACCATCAATGTATTGAGAAGGATATAATTATGAGATGGACTTGATCTATTATAAAAATCCTTAAAATTTTAATCTTGATCTATCAAACTTCTATAGAATGCTAATCTTTGGCTCCTTTATTCTTATAATGGCAAGTATCAAAGACATAAATAATGACAAAACTTTGAGAAGATAAGATATTCTTATATTATTAAAAGAGAAAAAATAGACAAATAAGAAATAGATAAAAGATAGAGTGAAACTATAATAACTATTGTTAATTACAAAGAACCTAAAGAATCTTGAATCAAGACTAAAATACAAGAAATGTATTAATAAGATTAAGGATAGTCTTAACCTTGCCTCCATATATTCTAACTACCAAAAAAATCTTGTAGAAGCTTCTTAGGAACCGTGAGGCTTATAATAAAAGCATCAAGTTGTAAGTTGCTTTCAATATGATTTCATAAAAGTAAGAAAGTTGTAAAAAAAACTTTCAATAGCTATGTGGCATATTTATAGGAGTCTAATTATTTAATCCATGTCTAAAAAAGAATTGAATTATTTTATTCTAAAAACTAATTTAAAATCTTCAAATATAAAAATTTTGTTCAAATTATGACAAAGATAATTTATAATAATTTTTTTTTTTAATAATAGTTAACAAATTTCAAGGACAAACCATTCTTATCTTAGGGTTGTATTTATCAAAATCAATATTTTTCTAAAAACAATTATATGTTGTTTTATGCCAAGTTGAATTGAAAAAAGAAAAAAAATATATATCTTAAAAAAACATCTTAAAAAATATATCTTAAAAAAAAAAAAAAAAAAAAAAAAAAAAATACTATTTATGATAAAATATTTTAATACTAAAATTTATATTTTATGTCTCAACTTTTGTACTTTAATATAAAATAAGTTATCTTTTAAATTAAAGTAAAAAATATATGTTTATGTATGTTCATCCATCCATACATCCATCCATACATCCATCCATACATCCATCTAGATTATATTACTTTTTATTACACCTCAATTAAATATAACATATTACACCCAAAGCAAAGCAAGGGGTTCTAATGGTAATATGAGTGTGTGTAGATATATATATATATATATATATACATATACATATTTTAGTTAGGTAGTGTTAATAAATCTATTTGACTAATGTCAATTTCCTCCAAACTTGTTATCTAATATATTCTCATACTCTACAACTTCATATTACATGTATACATACATTTTAATATATCACTCTCATCATCTCTTGAATCCTTCCTTCATTTTATGCCTACTAACCAAACCCTAATCTTTCCACCCTCCCTTTAATAACTTCCCTGAGATGTACAAGAATCTATCCTTCATGAAACCTTCGACTACAAGCCCACAATGTTCAGGCAAACAAGCCTCTTTAAAGCGATTATTGTTGTCACATTTGCTCTCTCTCTCTCTCTCTACATTCACAATTCAACACCTTCGCGCTTGCATGTGGAAGGAGACCCAACAGGGTCGACATGGTGGTCAATTGGATGAATGATCTTCCACGATGAAATATATACAACGTTCATCCAAGAGGACTGAGCTTCGCTTTTGGTGCCCTGCCCGAGGGGTTCACGAGGCAAGTGAGGATGTGCACGAAGAGTTTGCGCCGAGAGGTGTGTGTTTGCGCTTTGGTTCCAGGGTTTAGGGTTTTGGAGTATTGTCGAAGATGTCGCGAGCACTGCGATCCATGGGGGGTCGCTTGGTCAGTTCCTGGACAGTGTGTAGATCTTCATTTGCGTTGAATTCCAGGGCTTGCAGTTCTCTTGCGGGGGCACAGAATGTTGGGTCGTCTTCAATGATGCCGCAGTCACCTGCTTGGGTTGAGTGGAACAGCAGGATGGAGCTTCCAGAAGCTGCTGATGATGTTGTCGGGGATATGGAGCTTATGGCTGTGCCAAAGCGCAAGGTGACGCCGTCGCGGAAGGGCAAGCGGAACGGCGGAAAGTTCTTGAAGTCGGTTCCTGTTATTGCCCAGTGTAAAGTCTGTGGGCGAATCAAGCTACCGCACTTATACTGCTGTGATGGACAAGTTAAGGGATGATGCGCAATCTGTAAAAGGGTGGTGGGTGGTACTTATTTCCTTATATTCAATTCTATATTTCCTCTCCAATTTGGACAATTCCACGCATTTTTGTGTACTGTGCCCTTTCTGGATGTAATAGCACGAATTAGCGAGCGCTTATTCTGAAATGACAGGAAACATGCTTAGCGAAGGCGGTAGCAGTTACCGTAGCACTAGCAGATTTCATGTGGCCTTAAGAAAGCATAGTGACTAAATTGGTTGCACAGAGCTTAAGATCCTCGTGTTGAATGTGCATTGAGTACTTTTGATCCTCTAATCCATCTAAGTTTGGGTGTAACATGTACGCTGTGGTCATGGTCCGAATGAAATCATTTCCTGCTGTAAATGTTTGATTCTGGCTTTGTAGGAATTTTTTCGAGTTGGATTGAATAGTTATTCGTCAGAAACCATTCATTGCCATCAATTATTAAATCTACTATCTTTAAAAGGTTGCGCATCAGGTGTGCAATAATCTGTGTTGTGGTTAACCCTCATGTAGAGAGGTCGAGCGTGGTCTGTGCTGACAGCACTTACAGTTTCTGAGACTTGAGAGAGGGTAAGACCGGGCTGAGATGTCCTCTACCAGCCGAGGTCAGTGTCTTTTGCCCTTGTAAGATCATCTCTAGTGCAACAATTTCTAAGAGTTAGCTTCAGGTGAACATCGAAGACGAGTTGTTTTAATGTTGATCTGTAAATGAAAGTTATTCCAGCCTGCCTCTTGTTTTGTCCAACATTGGTCCGGGATTCTTATTTATGGTCACTGTTTGTTGAGTTTAGAATAGAACTGCCCTCCAGAGTCTGTTGAGCAATGTTAATGTAGTGAGTTGAGGACATTGTCTGGAATCTGCTTCTGCATGTTGGAAGCACAACTACGTACTCAAGTGATAACATGGTAGTGTATTCTGGTGATCTTTACGAGCAACCCGAGTGAGTATTTTAATTTCTTATGGTAAAAACCAGGACGATGGCTGCTGTTGACCAAACTCTTATCCAGTCGCTAGGTCCCTTGTAATATGAACAACCATAAAATCTCATGAAAAAAGTTCACAAAATCCATAGTTTCGAGGTCCAAAATTTGGCGACAATGAGAATGTTATAAATTGTAGGAGACGTGCTCAAAAGTTGTAAAGGTTCAAATGGCTATATGTCCTACAAAAACCAGCTCTAATAATGTAACTAACTCTGGCACTGTACATGTCCAAAAAATGTATCGCATTATAACATCTATGGTGATATCTCTTCCTAATCTAGGTGTAACAAGAATCATCCACAAAACGCATCTTTATGTGCGCTCTGGAATTCATCAATTTGAGTCACCTCCATCCCTCGTATATCCCTCCAGCTTCATCCTAGGAGCAAATGTTTGGGATACCAAAAGAGGAAATTCTTTCGTAGCGTCACAGTGAACCTGAAATTCAAAACCATCCAAACGCATGCCCAAGTCTCGAGGAAATTCAAAAGGCGTAAGTGAAAATTAACATAACAATAATGATGATGTTGATATTAATAAAGAAAAGACTTATGGGAGAATAATGAGTGAACGCAGTTCAGTGTAAAACCAGTTAACCTTGATAGAATTGGCATTGCCACGAATCTTTCCCCACGAAACTGCTTCATCAGGTCGTGCTCCCGAGTCACTACCATCATACTCTTGGGCTGTATTGATGAAGACAGCGAAGTTTGCCCCATTCCGCATCAAGTTTGCATTGCAAATATGGTGCTTTGGAAGTCCACCCCCTAGGATGATAACTCCCGTTTTAAAGGGCGAATCATACACAGCTTCACCATGCATCCCTCTGATATCTGCCAGAATTGAAACGCTTTAAGTCATTCATAGAATAGAGAATTCAAAGGATCATTGACCTTGTAAACAACTACGTAAAATAGTTACCTTGAACAATGTCTATGACAAGGCCCGGATTGCGAAAAGAGTGGAAGTATATCATATCCCCTAACGAACCATCAGTAAGTGCAGGACAATATATAGGCATATGAATCACCCCAACCAGTCAGAATGATGCATACAAATTGCAAAATAAATAGCGGATATGAGTTGCTTCGATAATGATAACAAGGTCAAAAACATCTGAGACAAGCCATTTTCACCCTTCCCCTACCGAAACAGATACATAAACTGAAGGTAAGCCCATGAATCTACAACATGGTGGCGGTAAATACTACCTTTGATTGACAAATCAAAAGTGAACAGCAAGGAAAAGCTTCATAACGTATTGGCATCTCAACAAACTGTTCGTTTTTAAGAGTAGCATGCCTTTTGTGCCCAGTAGCACATGGAGTCTGGATGACTGATCTCCTTCCCATGTCTGGCTATGACTTTTGATGGGGTCCACAATGTACCCTGACAAGCGATCCAACAAAAATAACACAATTTTCAGCCCGTTCAAAAATCTCTCAAAAGTTTTCTCAGGCAGACCTTTGAAAAGACTTGAATCAAAGATTCATCTAGAACCTTGTACATATCCTTGTAATGTTATCCTCTCAGCAATAATGATTCCCACAGCACTTAAACCTTTATCCTCTTCAGGCTTTTCTCCTTGCAATCGCTGACAAAGATGGATTCGCAAACAAACCTCATTTTTCTGCTCGACTAAAAGTTGGTCGAGAATGGGTACAACCCAATCCTCAAATTTGCAATAATTGTCATTAGGCACCAACAAATTTCCGACACGATTGAGACCTTTAGAACGAAGCTGAGCCCCTTGCATAGCAAAATCGCCCATGTAAGTTGGTGCTAGGCACTTGATAAGATCCTCCTCAACTCCACCTGCTGTAGTAACCAGCACATCTACCTGAATGCACAGCACCATCGCTTCCCAATATTAACATCATCACAAATTGTGAATCGTGCACTCATTTTTTGAAATGTACACGACATGCCACGAGGTTACACCCAAAAACCTCAAACTGACAAAATATGAAGAACTTCTACACCAGCTTGTTCTGATCGATGATGAGGTAAAGTGCCAAAGAATTCAGACAAGATATCAGAGAAGATGAAAAAAAGTGCTCACCATTTTGTGCTCAATGAGAAATCTAATGGTTTCACGAACTCCAGATGAAATGAGATTGGAAGTACATCCCAAGAAGATTTTGCACTTCACTCCTTTCCGATACTCTGGGTCTCTATTATCATTATTAGTGTCTTCATCTATAGATTCATCACTCAACCGCCAGTCCAGCTGCAACGTCAGGATTTCACGGTAAGTCATTAGCTAACAAAGTCGGACCCCGATTCGGAATACTAGTACATTAAGATACTAACTAGTCAAACAAAAGGTAGCCTGAAGTATATGAATTTGGTCACCCGCTCTAAAGGACTGTATATTGTCTTGAAGTTATATAAGCTGAATTGGTAAAACCAAACACTTCTCTGTGTGAGAAAGAAGACCAAAAGAAAACATACGAAAAAAATCCGGCTACCATCGAAACAGGAGCTCAACAAAATCCTGTTGCACATTACTGGTCACCATTGTAAAATCGACCAAGTCTAAGATGAAATAACAATGCGCTCTC
The DNA here is from genome assembly GCA_036785485.1 of Physcomitrellopsis africana. NCBI lineage: Eukaryota > Viridiplantae > Streptophyta > Bryopsida > Funariales > Funariaceae > Physcomitrellopsis > Physcomitrellopsis africana. The sequence continues at coordinate 217,393 of JAWRVF010000440.1, read as the reverse complement.
AAAAAAAGCAATCCCAAATTTACTTAAATTCTCAACACAGCAGTCGCAAAGCTGCGAAACTGCTCACTCTGCACAATAAATTCCCACCATTTGTTTCCCCCAGACATCATAATTCACGCAACAATATCAATTACATAGTCATGCAACTTGTGACCTCTACAAAACATCGTAAGTAGCATATCCGATGACGTTACGATCCAAATGATCCACGCAAAGGCTACGCAAAACAAGACGGGGGGCGAAAAATCAACCATGCGGTTGACCTCCGTGATTGCCTGACCCAGGTGCGCGGCTTGGAAACCGGTAGAGTGCAAAGAGCACAAAAGTGCGCCGAGATCGAGACCATTGTTGAAATCGAAGCCGACTAAGGAGCTTTTTCTGTCATCGGGCAATTGCGATGCTCACAGCACCGCATTGAGAGCCTCGGCGAGCAATTTTGGCTCCGCCATAGCTGCCCCACAAGCTCCCTTCTCGTGCTGGGTTGCCATGCGAAGCTGGACTCTTCAACTGCCTTTGATCTCATGGCTCTGCACTCTATGTTCCTACATTCATCCTTGCTTCGATGCCATGCGGAATTTCCATCTAGTGTGCGTACATTCATCGGTTTAGCAGCTCCGTGGGGCTGTTTCATCCACTTCAAGTCAACTTAGGGGCTGACTTACACCTATTCTTTGTAATCTATATTTAGAATAAGTGCTCTTGGATTCTGTAAACGACTTTTTGAATGTCGAAGTTAATTTGTAATTATTGTTTCAATGTAGAATTTATTTATTTCTGTTTTATGGCTCCTTGGTTACAATGTAATGATGCAACAATTTAATTCAACAGATAGATTGAAGGGAATCTTAAAAGTAAAATGAGGTAGGAGTTTTTAGTACTTGTAGTAGTAAAAATTGCATCATATGTGATGCAATATTCTTTATTAAATAAATAAATGTCATTGAAAACTTGCCTCATTTGCTACAAGTGTATGTGGTTTATGAGTTCATGTATTAAGTAATTGGCAATTTTGTCATTTAATTGAAATAGACTTAGAAAATTATTTAATTTTTTTTAATTGTTTAAATGATGAAATTAAATGTTTTATTATACTGTACAAACTAATGATTGAATACAACATGTCTTTGTAGGTGTATTTTGTAATTAAATCTTTGATCATAGCAATGACATTTTCATCCACTAAAGTTTCAGTATTAAAAGATTTCTATAAATAATTATTTTTAAAAATAATAATCTTATTGCACTTAATTATTATTTTTATTAATAAAAACTTGCATTGTACAAAACTACTTAGTATCATCTTTTAAATATATATATTCAAGAGCCATATCAAGAAATAGATGATAGAACAAACAATTATAACTCCTAAGATCTTTAAAGAAACTAGGAGCTTAAATCTAGACAAAAAACAAATATAAGTAGTAATATTTTCTTTCAAAAGAATTGCAATCAAATATTATATTTTTAATAGATTTTTTTCAACCTTTTGTATTTATTAGTGTATTTACTTTTGAATGTAATGATTTGGAATTTATTTATTTATTTATTTGCATCATTATATGCACATGATAATAAGAATTAAGTTGGTAATATTAATTTTGCACCTCCATCACCTCTTTTGGGTTTTTATTAGAATGATAATATATTATGTCTTGGTTTGGAAGGTAAAATAATTCACATAATTCCACAATCTATTAGAAATACTTTTAATATTAGTAATTTTTGTTTACAAGTGTAAGTATCTAAATTAAAGTAGTATGGATGAATTATTCATATAAGTAAAAATAAAAATAATATATAAAAATTGAATTTGCCATACACTTCAATTATATTCATAATATCTTAGTAGCACTTATGCAAATAACTACCACTTCATATGAAAAAAGAAGAGAAAATAAAATATCTTTATATATATACTAAATCTCAATAATTTTGCAAGTAGTCAACCAACCTTTGGTACAAATTAGCACAAATGGTACATTAGTTTAATTAAAGATAATAGAAGTACAATTGATCAATTTTAGTATATTGGTCAATAGTGTATTATTGGAAAAGTCTCTCATAGTTGTGAATATAGTCATCTTAAATATCACAAAAGCGTAAGCAATGTGAGGCATAATCTATTATTCATGCATGCCTTTTCTTTTAAGGTTGACACTTTCCATCCAATTTTTTCTCTTCTTATATTGTGGTCATTGGCTTCTATAATTTTAACTCTTTTATAAGAAATAATTGGATTTTAGCTACATTTGTCATATGCTAATATAATAGAATATATTAATTAACCATAAATATTATATCTTTCATTGATCTTCTAAAAAAGGCTATTGATTACATAAAAAAATACTATCTCTTTTCTCAATAGTAATTTCTTTATTAATAATAATTATAACAACTTCAAGTACAATTAAGGGAGTGTACTTTTAAATATTTTTCTTGAGGTTCTCTTCAATACAAAATATAAAAGAATTTTTATTATAAACTTGGGCATACACATACATAAGATATTACAATCTATTGCATGTTATATTATTATAATCAAATTAACAAAGTCAATAAAAATTTTATTCCTAATGAATGTGAATACATATCTTCCAATATCCACTTTGATATTTTTTTAGGAGTTTATGAATTTTTAAATTTAAGTATATTAAATTTGTTATATTTAAGTGCATTTTGACATTATGATCCTCATTGGTTATAAAGCATCTAAATATTTTACAATACAACAAAACAAAGATTAGCTTGAAACAATGTCTTTATTAGCATTATTAGCAATTTTTTTTTTTATATTTAGAGGCATAAACACAACTTTGATTACTTTTTAGATTGAATTAAATTCCCATTGGTTGTAGAATATGCAAATATTTTTACAATGCAACCAAACTAAGATTAGCTAGAAGTAATACTTTTTATGCATTACTAGTAATACACAACTTTGATTTCTTTGCAATAAAATATAGTCTAAGATGTCAACACCATAGTTTTTGTTGTGCTAATATAACAACCATTTTCTTGTAGATCCTTTGGAATCATATGTAGAAGATTTTGTTAGTATTTTGTTGACAAATCAATAGAACTTAATAAACACTTTGGAACAGAAGTGAAATCCAAACAAAAGGTTAGATTGACACTTTTTTAGCCATAACAACTTCAATAGTAACAATTGAATCTTAAAAGAAAAAGACTTAATATTGTTTTGAAAAAAAATATTAAATTTTCTAGTGAAATTTTAGTTTCAAATAGATGAACTCATAGATAGATGGTATTTTGAATAGATGAATAAACAATCAAATAGACACCACTACCTTTAATATAATATATAATATCTATTATTAAATATATATTTATTATATCATTGCTATTTTAATAATATCAAATAATTTATTATTGTTAAATAAGGTATTGTGGTCCAAAAGTATATTTATAACCAACCGAAAACAATTTAAAAAAACAACTTCCAAACATTGTAAGAGAATCATAAAATCAGTACCAAAATACATTTAATGACAGAAAAATGTCATCAAAACTATTCAAGCAATCACACACAAGAAACGGATCTCACCAAACCTGTCGCTCAAGTCCATGGACGCTACACTGCAATATCCAAAACCTACCAATCTGGACCAGAATGGAGGGTTGTTCCATGCGTGAAGTGGGTGATTGCATTGATGTTTGGGGAAAGGCACGACCCCAAACCCTAAACGGTCGTATCGGGAATGAAGCCAGGGCGTGTGCAGGCGCTCCAGGTGGCAGGGATCAGGGCAAGCGTGGCAATGTCAGCCAGTCAGTCGGCATCAGTCGGCACCAGTCGGCAAAGTTACTGTGTCACTGATTCGCCGATTGGTGGGGGCTTATGCTGAAGGAACTCGTATTAGCATGACTTTCGCCGAGCTGGCCACACTGTTGTGGACTTTTGAGCAAGGACTTTTTTGCATCCCCCGCCAGACCAAGCTCACCACCATTCTCCATCAAAAAACATTTCTGATAAAACTGTGACGCCAGCAATCTGGCTTGGTCGACTCCGAGCACAGAATTCGCATCACACAAATTTCTCGTCGTCACTACCTCGAGAGGCTTGGACTCATTGTGGATTTGCGCATACAATCTCCTGAATCAATGGAAGTCTGTTCACCTACTCCAGTTTCCCCTGGTAAAATCATATTTTGAACCACTCACCTTACCGCAAGTTTCAGTGTGTTTTTCATTGTGAAATGTACGAGTTCGCAGTAGAGCGCTGTTCATGTTTTCAGTTCTCGCAGTTATCAGACCTGGGTATTTTTTGAAGATAATAGAACGGAGCTGAGATGTGTGGACTGTTAACAGGTGGTCAGGGTTCATCCGAAGCCAGGCAACTTGCAGATAGTGCGAGCTTGATCTCCGTGGAGGTTGGCTGAATTCACTGTGGTGTCACCTGGTGGTAAATCTCTGTGAACATCGAACATGGGTCGATCTGCCAGTTTCTCGGACAACGATCTTCGGGTCCCCAAATTGCGATCGCCTATGTGACACCTCACCATGATGCCATTCCCCAAATCCATTCGATTCGACCAAAGCGGCGAAGGGACGCAAACGTGAGATTTCTTCGCGAGGGACCTTTGTACTGATTCCGGACGAAATTTTTTTCTGCTTCTGACATGCACATATCCGCGTGAGCCACCCTGCAATGGATGATCGAGCTAGATTGTAGCTCATGAGGGAATGTGCCGTTCTAGGTAAATTTTTTCATCTCACCCACACGCGTTCAGTTATAAAGCTTCCCATGTGCATTGTGCTAGGGCACATTCCTGAACACCTTCAATTGACTTTGGACCTACCGACACGAAGCGGTTTATTAGGCTGGCCTGGTGATTGTCGGTAGAACCCGCTTGATGGCCAACCCTAGAGCAAGTACAGATTCCAAAGCACTAAGGCCAGGTACTCTTCGGAAGGGCCAGTGCTGTTCCCTGCAGGTCGGCGTATGTCTGCAGCAGCTCATGCCAATCCCGATAATATAGATTAGCGAGACCGTATCTGATGTCGCCACCTACCCGACATTTTTGCAGTCTGTAGAGTCTCCTGGGGCTGAATAACTTCGACATCTGCATCTTGGGGCAGCGATTGAGTTCAAGCTGGCGGCGTTGCAAGCTTTAACAATCGAAACGCACTTCTGATGGGTTTTATTCAGCGGCACGACTGTGACTTTTCATCATCAGAAATGTAAGTCTTGCCCCGAATGCTAGCAAATTTGTTTGTAATAGATTGCTCTCAAGGTTCAACAATGCCAACACCGACTCTACCCGATTGATTGCACTTGTATACCACAAAGGGCCAGAACTCTTGCATTCAAAACTTGAAGTAACATTCGTGGATTACACAGTAAAGCAGGCACCTCAGAGTTCCACTTCGCAGTAGCTTACGAGACCCTTATGCATTTGATTGTTTTCATCGACCAGGATGCCGAACTTTTGCGGCCTTATAATCTGAAGTTTTGAAGGCGGCTAGAGGTACCACATTTTCAACTGCACAGAATCCAGTTCCTTTAGTGTCAATGGCTTCTTCTGGCAGCGACAGCGATGGAATCTCAGACAGCTCTCCAGCCCGAACCTCCTCAGTTTCACGGACCTATATGTGCAAAGTATGTGGAAACGTCTTTACGTCAGGGCAATCTCTTGGAGGTCACATGAATGTGCACCGCAAAGACCAGAGATCGCCTACATCATCGCCAGCCTCAGGTGCAGGCTTTACTCCGGGAGGTGAGAATACCGAATCCTACAAAGGTGTGCGCTATCGCAATGGACAACACAAATGGGTGGCTGAAATCAGACCTCCCAAGGGTAGCAGGACCTGGTGGTTGGGTACTTACTCCACTCCTCGTGAAGCGGCGTACGCCTACGATGTGGCGATAAAGTATTTCGGCAGCAAAACGTCCCTGAACTTTGAAGGTCACCCCATCTACGAGCAGATCCCCAAAATCCCCGACGATCTGCCAGACCAGGACTTCGCCGCGAAGCTGAGAAAGGTGGTGAAGAAGTATGGCAGACTGGCAATGCAGTCTGGCGCAGGCCCATCAACACAAGAACCAGCTCAAGAAGTTGACATTGATGACTTCCCAGATCCTGGTCCGCCACTTTCACCCTTCTACACTCCCTTCGATTGCGAGGAGGACGTCAACAATTACATTGCCAGTTCGCAGTACGGCTCTGGCCACGGGCATTCTTCGCACCAATCCTACAACTGGCCTTACAACTCTGACAACTTCAGGTAGATTTTCAGCTTTTCTATACGAATCTTGGTTAATCTAAGATCTAATTACCAAGCAGCTCCACTGCTCGACCTAGCCAAGCTTAGACCCTCCCCCCTGGAACCCTGTAGTTTTATCATCATCCTCATGTCCAAAATGTACAGCTAAAATTTGAATCTTAATCCACATCCACAGTTGATTACCTAGTGTGGAGATTCTAGTGTTAGAGCAACTTGAGGAGCTACTAAATGGCCTCTAATGTTCTGTAGGAATCGTAGGGTGAGAGGAGACTTAGTGTAGCTACATGAGTCGTAATTAAGTCACGCAGAACCATTTGGTACCCGCACTTTGCAGTGTAATGCAGTGGAGTGGATGGCAAGATCTTTCATGCCAATCGTGTGTTGTTTGTCTGGTGATAAGTGATCTCTAAACTAGGTTGTAACATGGTTTAGAATGCAAGGTTTCCTAGTCATAGATTTTCTGGCAAGGCCAGTTCGTCGCAGTGGTATGAATCCAGTAGCTGTTGTCATTTGCTTCCTGCACAGTTCTCGCAGACATCGCCTACAATTAGCCACTTGTGAGTTTAAGGTCAACTGTGACAGACATCATAGGCCTCAGTTTGATGTCATGTTTGAGATCCAGATAGTATTATGTATCGATTTGTATCCTGAACTGCAAATGAATACCCATTCTGTTTTCTTTCCATCTTCACCATGGACAGCAATGAGAAGATACGTGAATGTTAAGCTGAAACTTGCTTGAGGTAGAATTTGTGGGTGTTTTTAGCGTGTGGATTGTAGGACCTGTGGTGGTGTGAGTTTGAGCTTTGAGGGAGTTATTTTTAAAATAATAAACCAATCTTATTTTACTGGTATTATAGCAAGGTAGGAAAATTCAAAAATACCAGTAAAATAATAACCCAAAATTTCTTCTTATTTTAATTTTTCAACTCTATTTATTCATCTTTTGAGTTGAATAATTAAATAAGATGGCAAAAGCACTTGCAAGAATGTTTTTTACATGTTACTAATTTAAAATATATCACATCATATTTGTAGAGCAACATTCATCATTTTATGAGATCTGATATCATATTTTTTGTTATTTAGAGATGGTGAATAATATCCCATACACTATTTTATGAACAACAATATAATACATTCAACTTTAAGACTTATATGCTTTTGAATTTTAAAATGAATTATCTTTGAACTATGTATACATTTTTATTTCTATGAAAAAGTTGAACTAAACACTAAACATATATAGTCTTATTTCTATATTTGTTTTTAAAAATTAACTTTGTAATTTATATGTAAATTTTTATTAATATTTTATTAATATAATATGATATACTTTTTTAATAATTTAAAAATATAACTAAATTGTCATTAGTATACATGTCATTAGCAGTAAACTCTATACACAATACTTTGATATGTGAACATTCATTAAATAATTTCTTCCATAATTGATTCTTGTATAAAATAATATTCTTAAAAAATATTTATATATATAGTATCTTCTTTTAATAATTTTAATCTTTTAATTTCTATTTTAAAAAATTTTAATTAAATTTTATGTTTTAATTAATTTAAAATTTTAAGAACTTATTACATTTTATTTTTTTTTAAAAAAACCTATCTAATTGATTACAGGTCATTAAGTTTTTTTTTAAATTATTTTAGTTGTAATTAAAATAATTATTAAAATCCTAATTTTATTTCTAATTTTACTTTTTGATATATTTTTTTGTAAAAATAGATAATTAAATAAATAAACATGAAAAATAACATTATCAACAAGTTAGATTAAGTTTTCCTTCCACATTTTTCAACTACCTTTATTTCTACAATATATATTGTATTGGAGTTCTTTTCACCTTATGGCTCAACATTCTATAGTTAAAAAAATTTAATTAGCTTTATGAAATTTAACAAATCTTGTTTTAAAAAAGCAATGATTGATTAAGATTAATAAAGTTGATTCTAATTATTGCCTTATAAAATTGATTGATTTATTATCAGAAGTTATTAGTTTCTTAAATTTAAAACCATTGACTTAGCATAATGTGTTCTAACATCTTTGTATCAAAATAATGATTTAAAATCTACTTTATGTTGTTTAACAAAGATGCATTTTTAACCATACTAAGTTGAATCAACATAAAATCAAACAACAAAAAATTCACTTATTATTTATATTCTACAACCAATCAAAAAATCATTTTTTAAAACAACTAAGTCAATTAAATTCCAAAAAATATCAAAAAAACATTCTTAATGCCATAATATTTTAAATTATTATATATTATGTGTCTACAAATCCCTTGCAAAATTCTCATGATGTTGTATATTATACAAGCATTAAGCAAACTTTTATTCACTCTTACTTTTGGAGATGCTACATACATCATTTGTAGGCCACCTACACCTTGGAGCCCATCGAAGAATTATTTTGTTCATGAGCCTCTCCCTCTTGTGCATCAATTTGTGCCTCTATATTTCCTCCACCTCTTCATGAATCTATTCCTCAAGGACCGCTTCTTCAGCAACCGTGGTGGTGGAGATGGCCTTTGTTTCTTTTCACACAATTGACACTAACTCAGTTGCAACTCATTTGCAGTAGCCTTAAATATGGCCTCAACCTCTTGTTTTCTTTCTCTCAAGCAGTCTATCACCAGTCCATCTGCATAACTAACATGTTCTACGTCACTTGTATGATAGAAACACAACAAGCTCTGTGAAACACTTGTTTTTTTATACCAGTTTGGTGTTGATTGGTATAGAGAGAGAGAGAGAGAGAGAGAGAGAGAGAACGAGACAAAGCGTCCGGGGGGGAAGATGAGCTTGATGTTTTGAGTCGATGGGTTTTACTTGCTTTGTCATGGGAATGATGCAGGACAGGTCATGGGACATGGAGGACCGTGTTCAGTCAGGATCTGTACCGCCATTGTCGTCTATGATATTGTAACAGGGCTGTATCGACATCGTCTGAGGGTCTGCATTGCTGCCTCTGTTGTGACGAAGATGGGTTCTTGAGAGTTCCAAACAACCAGCTCCGTGGGAGAAGGGATTGCTCGAAGCCTTCTAAGTCGTGGATAAGTTGTGGATAAGTCGTGGATTTGCCCACCATTAGAGGGGTGAATCTCACATTGCTCGAAAACCTCCTGAGGCCGACATACGCAACTATGTAAAAACGACGCAATTCTGCTTTGAAACATTTGGAGCATGATCATGTCCCGTACATGGCACTCCAAACTCCTGAAAAACGACAGTGCTCTCCCAAATCAAGCAGTTTAATCTTACAGTCACGTCCTAAAGTGAGAAGTAGCTCGACTAATCTACCCATTTGATCCAGAAGTTATCGGGTTGCTCATGGGTCACTTCTTACGACCAAGAGTTAATATTTTTTAACTAAGTCTTCACTAGTCTTTCGGTGACCACTTTTGCGCTGACGATCAACTGTCGGTCGAAACCAAAATCCTTGAGGGCTGAAACATTTCCAGGTAACTGTCCCAGAATCTTAGCATAATCTCTCCGACAATTTGATCAAGCGGTGGCCCACCATGCTTTCCTCCTCCCCCAGTATTTCATCTTGACGTTGCTAAGTCAAACTGCATCTTGCAATCGGTCGGTCACCTGATGCTGATGCTGATGCTGATGCCACGACTTGGTTCATAAGATCGACGCACTTTGGTATTGACAACGAGGCATACTTGTAAGTCCGCTAATCGTGTGTGGTGCACAGAGATAGGTCGATAATGCTAGAATAATTTATGCATTGATCTCTGCTGCTACTTCTGTTTATCACCAGTGACTAATTTCAACACCGGCGATCCATATCTGAATCGGGATGACATCGGCGACTCCCAATCTGACAAATGTTGGAATCGGTTATAAGCAATTCATTGCTCACGTTCTTCACTTGTCGAGCAGTTCTCCAAATGTATATCTGAAACTCCACAATGGAGATAACCCTCATGAGTCAAAACGTTGTGATGTTGTGCAACTGGCAAGGAAGGGTACCCCCTTCCACTTCAGTGCAATCGAAACTAAGGAACTCGGCTGTTGAATGCTACTTATTAAATCCCTCAAAATCTGTTTTCAAGGGCACATCTCTATGATTTCAACCTTAGCATCCATCAATTACAAACTTCGCCCTTGATGAGAAAGTCATCAACTAATCGGAGTTCTACAATATTCTCCAGCATGACGTGAGCATTCGGCAAGTGACACCTTGCTCTGGCTGACCATTTCACCTTAAAATGGTAGCTTGATAGCAAATGTAGCTGCGTCTTCAAGGTTTTTGCTCTTCATTTTCTTTTAGTATGCAACAGAACGTTAAGACATCACCACATTTTGTATAGTGGTCTCCATTTAGTTGTTGAGGCAAGAGTAGAATTTATGGCTTTGCTGTAGTTGACTGAGAAACCATCCGTTCATGCAGTCACGACAAGTTAGAAGGCATCGTACACTGCACTTGAACAATGAGCTGAAAGCAAAAATTAGTAACCTAAAACTTTGATTCAAGAAGTTTGAAACAGATAGATGTGGCAAATTATCATAAGTGCCAGTTGTTGGTACAAATCGCCCCACTCGGTAACTGTAGTTCTCTTCAGTTTCTCAATGTTTTAAATACCTGAGCTTTATTAGATAGCCATCATCTAGCCATGCATTCTTCACCCGCTGCAATCTTTCTGCATTGGATTCAAACATTAGATTCTGGTGCAATATCTTTTGGCTTTTGGCCTTTTTCGTTGAGCAGCACCTTCATCATTGACATTTGAAACACCCTGTCTGTTCGAAGTTGCGAAATCCGGGTCGAATGGCCAGTAGTATTGTGGCTATAGACTCGAAAGCTAATTGATGCGGATTTAGCAATTTCACCACCCACTGGTCACTATTCTGTCCACTACATCACTTATGCTGTGGTGGTACTTTTGGATCATGATCAACGGAACTGGTGAGACATTCGGAAGTGTTCCAAGCCACACAGTCACTATCCAGTTGGTCGAAGGTCTTGTGCCCAATTCCAGGAAACGGTTTCAGAGCCCTCTTCTTTAACTCCAACCATTGTTCATTTTCTCTTCTTTTCCGATATAGATGGCCACTTACACCCATCAATTACAATCACTCACACCCACATTTATTTGCTCCCTGCATTGAGAATATTCTCCACAACTCCCTCACTTAAATAACACGAATGATTATTCTATCACCCAGTCGTCATATTACGTTATCCAAACATTGCCCAGAACGACAATATCGTCACAGACTTGAATCGCCCAAGTGCCAATTTCTTACCTAGGACCCACAATGTATCTGTGCCTGCATTCGAAACATGTTGAAGAGATTAAGTGCGTGTCGTGAGGAGATACATGAACTACCACGAAGAAGACCAGCTGTGCACTACGAATATTTTCAACGAGGTTTGGAAATTGGAATCTAGGAGTCTCAGAACCGGGGGTTCACCCTGCAACTTCCTTCCTAGCCTTGGCGACCACGGTAAAGTGGCACAGCCAATGAGCATACAGAGGGATTACTGGTGCACGGGTTCCTGAGCGAAACCGGCAAAAGACAAAGCGCATCGGAGTGGTGAAGGCCCGGATTGCACTGTTGATGGAAAAGACAAAGCGCATCGGAGTGGTGAAGGCCCGGATTGCACTGTTGATGGAAAAGACAAAGCGTATCGGAGTGGTGAAGGCCCGGATTGCATCGTTTGCGGCAGAGGCCTTGGCCCTCAAGGCAAAGCCAGGCGGATCCTCGGAGCCCAGCGCATGCGATTGGTTGAGAACTCTTGATCCCCCTGTTCCCACTCTTGAACTCAACCAAACTGCCACGTTGGCTAATTGACAACAAACTTGCGGCCCCGTCACCAAAAAGCGCGCCGCTGGCCACGCTGGACAATTGGTGCAATCAAATGGTGCCGTTGGCGGGAGCACGCTCAAGTGGTGGCCTCGCCTTTATGAATGGTGGATAACGAGTATCATTCGTTAGTCTCACATGATGATATGTATTCATGCATGGGAGCCGAAGCCTTCTGGCTCATCATGTGTCACCCCAAATAGGAAATCTGCATGGGACCACTATTTTTCGGATGTTGCCCCATTAACACAAAATTTATGTGGGTTCCAACATTGAAGGTCTTTGAGATAAGGCTCCACAAGGGCCAAATTGTGGTCCAGGGTGGATGACCTGTTCAATAGGGGATGCTGATGTGGGGCCCTGAATTCTAAACTAGATGGTCTAAACCCTAATCCATCATGTGCCTTCTTTTGAAATCGTTTCCTTTTGTGTGGAAAAAGAATTAGGAGTAATTAAGAAAGGATATATATACTTCAAATCAAAGTGTCAGGCATTTAGTAATTTGGATAGGAAGAAGCTATCAATTGAGATGGAAGAGTGTTACAATTCCTCTTTGGGCCCTTATGATAGCCACACATGGCTTATTGAAGCCACATTTGCATAATGATATCATGGATTTTCTTTCCTTTTTTGTTTGTTTTCTTTTTAAAAAATCATATTTTATATTTTAAATCATATTCAAAGTCTATATTTAAGATGCAATAAAATAAAACACACCGTGTTGTGCTTGTTGAATGAATGCTTTTAACTTTGAAAATTGAGTCTCTTGTATGAAGTATGATTGTGTTGCACAACTTGCCTTCATATAAACTTGGCACAAAACAAACACAATAACAATTAATTATTAAATAAATATTCAGTCATTTTCTGTAAATGACATGGACATGCACATCCTGCTTTAATTCATTACTTTAAAAGGTTATAATTTAATGAGAATTACGACCATGACTTGCAGTAGTGGCACAGTTTGTAAAATAAGCTTAGATTATAAAAAATAGCAATTATTTTTTTCATAAATTGAAACAGTAAAATAATACATCTTACTCGTATAACATAAATTATTTATTTTGTGCAAAATTTCCCTTTGTTGTTGTTTCTGTCAAAATATAACATGGCAACATGACAAGCTTTATTTTTTATTATTATTTTTAAATATGCTTTAATTGAATGATATAGCAATTTATGATTTTGTAAATAAAACTTGAAACTTGGGCTTGTTGCATGTTGAAATTTTAAAAATGAACATATTGTTTACATTTATCTATATTAACCTTTACATAATAACAAATATTTTATCCAAAATCCATATAACAAAACAAGTTAACAAAAACTCATGCATTCATTCAACAAGCACAAAGTCCAGCCATTGATTAGATCATCTGAGAGTTTTTGTAATATATATATATATATATATATATAATTGGTATTCTTCAATATTTCTTAATTATGGAAGGAACATGTAAGAAAAGTTGATGGCTTAAGTCACTCAAGGAAGGTGATGCTTATGGGTTGTAAACAAAGTTGGGGGTTTGTAAAGAAGTTTGAGAGTGAATCTTTCCTATGCAGTGAGCATTTATCACCCTGTTGTATGATTTCATCTCACACACACACACATATAGATACATACAAACATATATGTATATATATATGAAGGATTATACCAGATAAGCATTTTAAGAACCAACAAAAATACATAACTCTTGTCTATAAAAATTACCCAAAATAAAATAAAAATAATGCCAATCCTAAAATTTGATAAAATTTCATATAAATGCACAATCTATTCAAAAGTACAAAATGTTGATTCTTGAATAGACAAAGTGAGTGACATCATCCACATTAAACATATGTAAAAAATAAAAGGTTTACTTATCTGTTTACATTACCATACTCTTTCAAATCATATGTAAATATTTAGTGTAACTTATAATTAAAAATAAAAAAGAAAAAGAAAAAACTGAAATATAGAATAAGCATAAGAAATCACTAATAATCAGCAAGAGTATTTTCAGTCATCCATTTTTACTTAAATTTTTTAATCCAACAAACAATAATATATTGGCAAACACACAGTCCACCAACATGCACATTTGCCAACCATAAAATTGGAAATGTTCCAAGCCCCGGGCTCTCAAATAAAACTGATAAATTGAAAAATAAATAAGAGTTCAGGGTCTGGACAAGTAACATGCCAGGTGCTATTCAATTTTTTTCCATGAGGTGGAGGCTCCTAAGAGTGGGAGCAACATGCTCCTTGCCACTTGGCATGTCAGGTCCTATTCTCAGTCCCTCCACAACATTGTCCCCTCTTTATTTCTTTATTTATTTATTTATTTCTTTGTGCTGTTGTTGTTGTTGTTGCAGTCATAGTGATCATTTTGAAGTTGGTACACCTTGTGAAAAGCAAGGAACTCTGGGATAGTGGATTTTCAAACCTTAGATGAAGGGCTATTTGATGTTGAGTCCACTTCCTCTTTGTACATTGTTGTGAAGAATATAACAGTAATAAGCTCTGTCACAACAAGTAAATTCTCTTCACAATTGAGGATACCAGGAGTTGGTACTTTTGATCATAAAAGGCTCTTGTAGTGGTAACACTTACTTGTTTAAGGTATTGTCTTTGCCTTGATTGTAGGTAAATGTTATTGTTGTCTATTTCTGGATGTATTGTTAATGGATATAGTATTATCATCAGGGCAATTATATTTCTATTATTATTATCTTGGTACTGTGTAATTGTAAGACAAAGCAGGTTCTCATCATGATAGTGCATTGCAGGCCTACTCACCTTAACAAGGATAGGCAACATTGTTCATAATTGCATACACATATGCACACTCTCACTCTCACCCTCAAATGCAAAGGTGAAGTAAATGAAAGTTGACAATAATTTGACTTTTGGTTATTATTATAGTAATTAATCCACTTTATGTTAACTCAATTTAAGGAAAACTTTGTCATGTTCACAGCCTCCAATTATTTTCTATTTAATTACAATCCTATTACATACAATCAAAATTTTATAAATATTTATTTTTTAATATAACTAAAAAAAGGTAATTGAAATTACTTGCAATTTCTTTTTCCATTTCAATCTTAAGAAATTTTGATTAATGGGATGAATTTGAAATATATATTTTGAAGAATAATTTTTTCATTTATAAAACCATAAAAAATAAAGGAAAGTGATCAAAAGTTAAAATTATAATTAAAGTTAAAATATCAAAATATACTGAAATAAATATAGATATATCAAATTTTACTTTGAAAAATTCAACATTGTATTAGAAATAAAATTATTCTATGTTCATGAAACTAATACATAAATAATGTTACCAACAACATATTTTTCATGATAAGTGTGTTGTGTATTTAATATTATTATGGATAAATGAATGATAAAAAAAAAACAATGTAATTTACACTATTCAAGTTTCACCCATTATGCTGTAATTGCTTTCAAGTAAATTAATTTTAATTTCTATCTGTTGAGACTTTGTGACTAAGTATCTAACCATGATGATATTTAATTAACGTGTTAAAACTTGAATAATTATTAATTTCTGATTATATGATCAAGATTTCAATTCAATAACTAATAATCTTATTTTCAAAAAAAATCAATTTTATTGTATTTTCATTAATTGTGTCATGGTTTGATTCTCTTGTTTAATTTCTTTTATATTTATCATTAAAAAAATTACACGAGCTTTTAATGTTATTTCAAACCAATAATACAGTTGATAATGAACTGCTCTTACATATTTTCTCTAACACATCAAACCATCCTGTTATAATCTTATTTATTTCTCTCTCTTTCTGTGTATGTGTATATATATATATATATATATATATATACAAACTGTTATATATATATACACATATAACAATATAAAATGACAGTTATTATCTTGAGCCCAAACTCATTCTCATGTTAATCTACATACATTGAAGATGTTAAATTTATGTTAAATTTGACTTTCAGAGGAGTGTAGTGAGTGATAATTTTAAATTACAAATTACAACAAATACACATGGTTTTAATTATATAAAACAACACTTTATAAAACTTCGTAGAGCTCAATGTTGCTTTTTGAATGTAAGTTTTAATAAATTTAATTTAAGAATTCTTATTTTAATATTGTGTATGTTACATAGTGAAGAGGAAAATATTCAAATTTGTTGTGATTTTCAACATATTTTAAAATATATTTCAAGTTAAATGAAAACAAATAATTTACTAGGAAAATGAGAGTTATGGTTTGATATGGAAGGTATAATTTCAATGGTGCTTCATAAAGAATAAAACACACAATACTTCAGAATGAAACCTTTAGTTGCATATTGTAATCAAGTTGTTCAAGTTGTTCAAGTTGTTCAAGTTTACAACAACAAAAACCCAGAGGTTTTTTTAATGCAGCAGCAGCATTAAAGGAAAGACAACGTACTGAAAGTATATATGTTTTAAGAGGAATCCAATTATGTGATTATTTTTTCATTACCGCTTTTCCTCCCAATATGATGAATTCAATGCAAAACTTTCCTAGCTTTATCGTTGTAATTTCGACGAATGTACTTTTTTTTCCTGAAAAAGTAAAAGCGAAGAAGCCATGTATTAAAGGGCGAACTCATACATGTTTAACAGTGCGGACTCCTGCACGGATCAAATCCCGCCGCAGATTTAAGGATGAATGAAAAGTGATGAAAGAGTGAATGAGGACCGCATGTGCATGATCAAGAGCCAGCATGGCGAGTTCTGAGCCAATCACAGTTCTACCTATGAAATCCTCAGACGCGGAAAAGCGTAAGGAGAATGGCAGTGACACCATACGCCCCATACCGCTCGTCATTCACCGCGCGACCCACCGACTCAGGCGCTGGACTCCATTTAGTGTCCCTCATCTTCTACCCCTTTACTCTCAGTTCCGCGCGCGGTTGACGGGTCGTTTCACCGACGAGGCGCCGGTAGCAAACCCGCGTAACGCGAGTGCTAGCGCCCGGCACCCGGCAAACTGAAGGCCACCGCCGGCTGCCTGGTTTCAGCCCGCTTTCGTTCGCTGCCTCGTTTGCGCTTCGTCCTTTTCTGGCCCCGCCTTAGGGTTACTCTCTTGTTTCCAAATCATGCTAAATTGCTCGCCACTTGCTCGGAATTCTTCTCGCAAGTGATTGCGTAGGGAGGTTTGATGATCGGGGTGATTGTGATGATCGGTATGTGAGGGTGTGCTGCGTGCCTATGTCGGTATAGCTAGGTAGTGGTGGTGTGGTGTCGACGATGGGGTTTGTGGTTTGTAGTTATCGTTACGGGGATGATTGTTCTCGGTGGCGGTGGCGGTGGCTGTGGCGGTGCTAGTGGTTGAGGTGGTGAGAGCATTGAGGGCTTCGCTCGTGGAGCGTCGGGAAGTTTTCAGCCGGAGAGGTTCAGGATTGTCGGGGCTGTATGATCTTGGATTGAGACAGGAATCAGGATAGGTTGAAGGAGCGCAGGATGAACGTCTCCTTTGGAATTTTTAGTTGTGCTTCGCGTCTCGTTGGGAATAATTGATCGGTGTTTGGCGCCCTTGTAGCCTACCAGCTGCAGGGACTCCGTGGTTTTACTGTTTTACTGTTTTACCGCTTTTTTTTTTTTTTTTTATTCGGTCGACTTCGCACAGAAGGATTAGGCCAGAGGTGGAGGAATTATGCGAGTGTGGAACGGCTAGGCATATCCGTGGCGAGAGGAAATGGTGTCGCATGTGTTGAAGACGGATCCGCATTGGCCTCCTTTGGAAGAAAGTATGGGACAGGAACGGTATGCATTAAATACTGACGTCATACCGTCGTCTGCTGTTCCAGGTAGTCTTAACTCGTCGGTGCCCCAGCCTATGGATGGCTTGCAGAGTAACGCGCCCCCGCCTTTTCTTACCAAGACGTATGACATGGTGGATGATCCCGCCACTGATCCCGTGGTCTCTTGGAGTGCCGGCAACAATAGCTTTATAGTATGGAACCCTCCTGATTTCGCTCAGGAGCTTTTGCCGAAATATTTTAAGCACAACAACTTTTCCAGCTTCGTTCGGCAACTTAACACTTATGTAAGCTTCGTGCATGAATGTGTGAGCCTATTTTTCAGTTTTGGTCTTTTTAGAAATAAGTGGTGGACACTGTTTGGTATGGTGTCCACGGGGTATAAGAACTAATGACTGACTTCAATCTTGATGCAGATGTATTTGTGGCTTTTACTAACTTTGTTGTGTCTTAGTAGCAAATAAAATGTATTCAAAAGTCATGAAACCGAAGAAGAAGACAGTGGATTTGATGGTCGACTCCAGAAGTAGGCCTAGAGTTGACTGACGTCTTGATTCGCATGCAACATTTCTGCACCTTAAATGAATTTAGGAAGGTTCCAGTGTTTTGTGCAAATTCTTATTCGTTATTCGTTGAAATATGCCGATGATCTAAATTTGGATGAAACTTCTTCAGGGATTCCGTAAGGTCGATCCAGATCGTTGGGAGTTTGCTAATGAGGGTTTTCTGCGCGGTAGGCGAGAACTTCTACGAAGTATCCATCGGCGCAAACCCGCAACACATTCCCAGCAATCAGTACAACATCCACAACAGCATCAGCAAAGCGATCAGGGCTCTGTAGGACCCTGTGTAGAAGTTGGAAAGTTTGGGCTTGAAGGAGAAATTGAAAGGCTAAAGAGGGATAAAAACGTATTGATGATGGAATTGGTACGTCTGAGACAACAGCAGCAGAATACAGAACGAGACTTGCAGGTATCTGAATTTGCCCACGTAATTTTGCTTTTGCAGATTTGAATTTATTTTTACTTTTATTGTCTAGTCCGTTCTTTAATAATGGGTGTCAAGATGGGTCAGGTCAAGTTCCGTTGCCTCACCGGATGCTCAGATGTTGAATAGCAACGGGAGATTCTATTTCAGCAATGAAATGTGGATTCAGTTAACATTGCATAGTTGGATAATTGCCTAAAATCAAGTTGTCACCATTTGGTTAAAATTTTTTCACTCAACCTTGGTAAGGTATTGCTTTACTAATTTGCGTTAGCACGTGAAAGCTGTTCAAAACACCCTTGTAGGTCCTCTAGCTAAGAATTTCGGGAAGTCGCGACTGAAACCTGAACCTCCAGATTGGTAGTCGTGTCTCATTTTTGCTTGTGATGGATGTCTACTGGAGAATCCTATTCTGGAGCTCCAGCTTGTCAATTGAAGTGTGCACTTACCACAAGATTCATGTTCCTTGCATCTTCTTCGCAGGGTTTTAGCATTGGGTCCATTTTGTGGAATCTTATGAGTGCTCTTCGTTAGTCCAGCCTTCAAGGACCATATGGATTTTGGTGAATGTAGCGTTGCTTGCAGATGTAATATTCGTATTTTAGGACTCAACAAAGCACTTGTTTGTGTTATAGTGTTTGCTAAACACTGCAAATCGTTTGTGCAGGCTATGGGTCAACGGCTGCTTACTACCGAGAATCGGCAGCAACATATGATGTCTTTTCTTGCCAAAGCTATGCAGAATCCTAGCTTTTTGGCTCAACTTATGCAACAATCTGAGAACAAGAGACTTGCAGCAACTGTACGAAAAAAACGACGACTTCCTAAACAAGATTCTAGTGGAGATGATTCAGTTAGCTCGGATTCCCCAGCTGATAACCAAATAGTGGCTTTCCATTCCAACGGAAACGCTGATACTAATGGAGCTCGGGCCATGATTATGCAATTTTTTAATTCAACAGATGCTGCATCGGCACCTAGTCTTGACAGTGGTCCCCTTGAGGCTTTGTTTAGGGATCTAGGCTCCGCTCCTTCCGGTACAGACGTAGGTACACTGAACCGACAATCAGGTGTGACACTCACTGAAATGAATATACCAGGGCTTGGTGATTCTTTACCTGGACCTGTTGTCATGGATGCTTCAACCGAAATTCCTGACCTGCACATACCCTCGCCTTTGTCAAATCGAATTCCAAGATTAGAAGGTATGTGCTTATTCAGTCTCATTGAATGGTCTCGTCTGCGAAACATCTGATTTGATTAATTTGTATTTTACGAGATCAGGAATTACCTGTTTATGGAATTGGGGTATTAATTGTTTGTAGATATTTTTGAAATTTTTGACCAGGTTCCTTAAGTATGGACAATGGGAGTAATCACTCTAATGGAGAAATCAAGCCCGGTGATCTTTCTGAAGAATCTATGGAATTTAATGCTGATGGAGGCAGAGCTCCTTCAGAGGGAGAAGAAGTGATTTCTAACCTTGGCAGTCCAGCCATCTCAGCTGCAAACGATATATTTTGGGAGCAATTCTTAAGTGAGGCTCCATCAGGAGCGGATCATGAACTGGATCATGACTTAGATTTAGGCCCTCGTGACATAGAAACAGATGGAGATGAGATTGTGGGAGATTCAGTTGAAGTTTTAGCTGGAGAAGATGGTGGGGAAGTGAAAAATTGGTGGAGCAAGAAGCCAAACGTTGAACAGCTCTCTGTTCAAATGGGGCAGCTTGCACCTGGATAGGGAGTAAAGGGATGGTGATGTAGAGCGAGCATGATGTATGAGGCATGGGTAAATAAATGCGTTCCTTTTCCGCTCAAACTTCGTTAAGACATTTGACCCTGGACATTGCTAAGATCTCATCGTACTTAATTCGAGATAGTCAGTAGTCATGCACTTTATTGGATACTTACGCTTAAGTCTCCAAGATGTTACATACTGGGAGGTGCTGGATGATCTCTAGGGGATCTGAAATACCTGGATTTGTACCAATCAGAGCCCTAGCTGATGGTGACCTTTTCGTGCTTAACTGATTGACTTTAGGTAGCTCGCCTATCGCTTTGAGACGCTACAGTACCTCTACGTAAATTTTTGTCACAAAGATTTGATATCAATGTATGCGCGTTTTCATACTTCAAAACTACCATACTGTACACTAATATCAAGTGTCCCGTTCAGTTAGGATTAGTGTACAAGCTCGCGATGGTAATTACTAAGTCAAACGATAAAGACCTGTTGTACCGGTAGATAGTAGACAACTGTTTCTATGGCCTTGTACCAACCTTTATTACATAATGACTTGCACAAAATGAAAGTTTTGAACTATTGGCTGATAGTTATTTGTTAAAACATGTTCAGGCTTATTTATTTGTTTATGTGTGTGTGTGTATACATATTTATATAAATCTAGAGATCATGTACTAGTAAAAATACGTAACCTTAACATATTTTAAGAAACTATCTCTTTTCGGATAAAATGAGCACAAATTCACTGTCTAAGTTTTGTTAAGATATACTAGTTTCTGGTGCAGAATTGGTATGATCATAGTTGCTGTGCAACCAAGTGAATTGTGAAGGACAGGAGAGATAACCCATGGGATGGGTTACAAACATCTCACTTCTCACTAGTCATGTATTTCTAAGCAACTTGGATTGTCATCGTTGGCAGAGACGTGACGAAAGAGGTCTGTCTATAATTCTGTGATTACACACACAATTCAAAAAAATGCAGTCTCCGCCTGAAATAATGTTGTAGATTAAAATTTTAACTATGGACTAGAAGATTTTTAGATATCATTTACTGAATGATGTAAGACATATAAAATTATATTTGAGTTTATTAAAGATTCTTAAAAAACCGTGGTTCTAGAACTTCTCTTTTGCAATTGTTGTTATTATTATTATTCTTATTGAATTCAATAAAATAGATGTATTCTAACTATATATCTATAAATATGTGTTGTTTTATTATTTTTACTAAAAATTTTAAGTAAGTAAATTGATGTACATTCAAAAAAATATGATATGTTGGGACCAAGTGAGCCTTAGGAGGAACAATGGTGGACCATCCACCACTTCTAGTATTTATATTTAGTTAGATAATTTCAATTACTTAATCTACTCTCCCTACTTTTCTAAATCTACTATAATAAATTTGCAAAATTTTATTGTCAATGCAACTAGGATTACCTTCAATTAATAAGATTTAGACTTAGATCATGGTTACTTGAATATTAGGATTTGGATTTTTATAATCTCTATATGCTTAACACTTAAACTAGATGGTACATAAGTTGTTTGTGGATCCAGTAATAGATGGTGCAAACCCAGTTGGCTAATAACAAAGACAAATACTGAATTTGCCACATATTCTTCTAAATTCTCTACATTGACATACAAATGGAGACCATATTGCTCCATTTAGAGACAAGGACACAATAGTGGAAGATACAAAAGTAGATAAAAGCTTAAAGAACACTAATATTCACAATACAAGTAAAAAATACATTCTTCTCTTCAAATACTTTCATAACTTTGGAAGTGTTCTAATTCACATTCTAAATTGTCTTGTTAAAAATGATAAAAATATACTTATGCAAGAGATGGGTTATTTAGATAAGTTTGTGATGATAGTTGGTTTTATGGGAGACAAACCTCTCTTTGTAACCTATCTTTGAACAATGGTTTGCTTAGTTTAAAAAGAAAAGGAAATATTCTTTTACTACTCGCAGAGCTCTAGGTTGCAAATATTTCTTTATCAAAGCCAATAACATTGAAGTTGCATAAAAGTTGCAAATAATAAATCTCTTCAAAAATATCCATGGTATTTATATATTTCAAGAATAGAATGTGGAGTTTAATCATTTTGTTCCAACAAAGAAGCCACATGATGTACATCTTGTAATATGGATTATATTAAAAAAATAATCAATTTTTTTTTAAACAATTATATTAAAGATTTTTTTTGTAGAAAACAAATAATTGACAAATAATCTTAAGACCTTTTTAGAAGAAGATAAAAATATCTTAAATTTCTCTAATTCATACTTTTATATTACAATTAATTCAAAAGACTATTATAAATCATCAAATAGAATTGCAAATTTAATCACAATTAAAAAGAAAGAGAAAAAGAAAAAAACAAAGAAGAAAATGAGATCCTAATTGATTATAATTTCTTATCTATTAGATGTTATTATTGGCTAGATACTAAGCATTATATAACATAATGTTCAACCTTAGGCTTGCCTAAACAATTCTAATAAAACAAAGCAACCACTATTAAAAATCAAAATTTAAAAAGAGATAAAATTACTCCGTTAGATAGTGAAGGCTCTATAATTGTAACAAGATGCTTAAGGTACATAAATAAGAACATTTATCAAAATAGACAACAACCAATATAATTTGATAAAAGATAGTTGAACAATTAAACTTAAGACGGCAGTATTTTTAATTCAAGAGGTATACCACTTCAATACTAATCTTGGCCAAAAAGAAATTTTTTATCACATAATTAATGGTGAACAACTAGAGGTTGATACAATCTATGTCCTGGAAAGTTTGATTTTTAATCAATAGATAATCCTTCCTTTCTATAACATCCCAACAACAAAAACTTAAATAACACACATAACATTAATTTAATTTCAATATTTTTAATAAATTAAATAAAAATAATTATTAATTAAATTCAATACACTCAATTGTTTTGATTCATTTTATATATTTACATGTATTTTATTACACAAATAGCATTGACAAGTTCCTACATACTCTGGTAGTAGACCATTTAAAAATTAGATTTGTTCTAATCCAAATAAAGATTTAAAACTTACTTAGAATTAATGTAGTATATGGTATAGATTTCAGTTGGAAACAACTCAATTAAACTCACCTGTTTCAAACTATAAACTTCATTTATTGTTAAATCATTTGTTGACTTTTCTTTCTTTCTTTTTCACATGAAGTATTTTTACATCTTTCAAAATATTTTTAATAATCATCACTGTATGACTAAAAAAAACTCCTTAAAATAATTGTATGGAGAAATAATAATAAAAAAAATAAAATAAAACTTGCAACATCCTAGATTTTGAAATCTAAGTTTGTTGAAAGCACAAACCATGAAGCATCCCAAGAATCATCATTAAATTCCATTCATTTCACCATCATCTTTTTTTTAATATTTTTTTTATACAATTTTATAAATTAATTTTTAATACGTTGTGTTAAGCATATAAGATATTATTTTTCATTTAAATTTATTGAATATACATACACATTCACATTTATACACACCTACATACGTAAATAAGAGCACCAGGAAGAGCAATGAACAAACGATTGACTGCTGAACGAAAAAGGTATAATTTCGTTCATTCATTCGTCGTGACCATGAAGGTGGATGAAACCCTAATCCCGGGAAGGGGAGGGAGGACAAAGCAGGGAGAGGCCTCCATTGTGGGTCCTCTTTGAGCGAATTCGAGTGTGTGTTTGTCTGCCCGCACCCTAGTCCGCCACCATGGTGACCCCTCTCATCAAGCGCGATGTCGTCAAGAAGCGCGTCAAGAAATTTAAGCGCATGCAGTCTGACCGCAAGATTTGCGTCAAGGTATCAGACCTTTCCACGAAGTAATTGAACGTTCCTGCTTCTCAGTGTCTGAATTTTTAGAGCCTATAGGGCTTAGAAATCTTAGGGTTGGAATTTTTCGTGCGTAGAGGGTTTGTTGAGTTAATCTCCTGCTTCTGCGGGGCAGTTCTGAGTACTGAGTTGCATTTAGGGGCTTTCGTGTGCGGAATGTGTTCTAACATATTAACGCATCTGTGGAGTTAGAAATTCGATGTGCTGGGAATTATAACATAGAGATGAAAGTTTGTTTGTATTTTTGCATAGACTTTTAGATATTTGGAAAGCAGTTGCGGCGGTCTTTTTCTGAACACACTCTTTATGTCCTGGGTGCTGATAATATTTGCTGATGTTGTTCTGCGCCAGACAAACTGGAGGAGGCCAAAGGGTATTGACTCTAGGGTTCGTCGTAAGTTCAAGGGAACTACTTTGATGCCCAACATTGGTTACGGGTCTAACAAGAAGACGAGACATGTGCTGCCAAGCGGCTTCGTTAAGTTTTTGGTTCACAATGTGAAAGACCTTGAGCTTCTGTTGATGCACAACAGGTGAGTAGTGTAGTGGTGTTTTATTTCTTTCCCTCGGATTGGTTGATAGGAATAAGGTTAATCTGAATGGCTTCTAATGGTTTGATATAAGTAGACGACATTCTGGTCGTGAATTAAAAGCCGATTGCAAGTCTTGCATGCAGCATGAGACATTATATATTCCTTGAGGGTAATGTAGTCTGGGTTTCTCTCTGATGGTATTTGTTCAGCATTATTATGTTTTTAGAGGAGATTGCATTCTGTGCACTTCACAAGTGGTTGAGTTTCGGTTATTGTTTCATTCAATAGACGTGCTCGGTTTTTGTTCAGATTTTGCATTTTCTCACTACGGTTATCTTTACGATGTCCCTAGTAGGCGTATCGATAATTGATTTCATGTAAATGGATAAACCACAGGAAATATAGCGCTGAAATCGCACACAATGTGTCCACTTTGAAGAGGAAGGCTATTGTGGAACGTGCCGCTCAGTTGAACGTTGCATTGACCAACGGAAGTGCTCGTCTCCGCAGCCAGGAGGACGAATAGATGTGCTGTAGTGCACTTGTCGTATCCTCTTTATTTCTGGCAAAGTGGATGTATTTCACTTTTTCCATATCAATGAGGAAGGCACATTGCTGCAAATCCTTTTGAAAGGATTTAGTTTTTGCCTATTTTATCCGATATCCCATTCCTTGTATGATGAGTGGTCTCAACCGAAGTTTTCTCTGCATGGTGCTTTCAAATCGAGTGACAGATGTTTTTATTAATTTCATTGATAATAGTGCGTTTTTATAAGTCTTCTTTTATTTGAGTTTTCCAGCAATACAAGCGCTGCTTAATCTCGTTGAGGCAATAGTTCGTGACAGTGAGTGCTACGGAAGGAATCTCAATTGTGTACATAGTAATCGCGCCAGGGTACATTTTACTGTGCTCAAATTTTAGTACCCTATGTCAGGCCACATAATTAACCGAAGATCTTACTCACTTTCTGAATTATACAATTAAATATAGTAAAAGTTGAGTTTGGTATTGATAGCGGGGTAGTGTGAAACCTTGATGGTCACATTCGGAATGACCCCCTCTACCCATTCCCATTGGACGACCATTCTTGTCACTTGTGGCAGCAATACAACGTCTGTTTAAGAGTTTTAAATAACCCCTTTGAGTCCGTAGCAATGCCCGTAATTCATGACTCGAAGTTCAGCCTTTCAGCCCAGGAGCCCGATGGGCTCATTGACCTTAAACATACCCAATTCTAAGTTTTTTCCGATTCCACCCTGCCTGTATGAAACGAAATCAATTTTCTACCAAATCTAATACCCATTTGTCAAAGTACTTTGTTGATACTGTTAGGTCTCCTGTAAAACCGGTTTCACATCCCCATCCTCAGGCTGTTCTATGTGGGTGGCACAAGCTCTAATGCCCAGGTTAGCATTAGGACGGAGACTGCCCATGTCCAAATTCTACTAATTTCAGTCAAAGATCAAAGCGGTGAGAGCACAGCTGCTTTAGTTGTCATCAACAGTGGTTGTGCAGAACGTATTTGGTATTGAAGCAGTTGCATAGATTACTGCATCTGGTTTGTGTTAAGACCTACCGACCTTAATGCCCTCTTAGCGGCAGTAGGGTCCTGTAAGAATGTAGTTTTGTTGTAAATCAATTGCGATTTAAAACCAACAAAGGGTTTGATGGAGAGAAGGTGGGAGAGGAAGTGGGGTTTCAATTGCTAGGAGATTGTGGCTAAATGACTACATTACATCAATTCCACTTTAGGAGCATGCAACTTCCCCTACAAAATATTGGGAGGTTGCAAGTCCCTCCACCTTTCACTCCCATACTGGATTCAAGTCTTCAACTCTTCTATTCCATGGAAGGATTCAATTCCTCTTTGGAAGAGGTTGATTGTTTTAAGGCAATACACAATACTTTTGCGGTTCTACTTGTCACAGATAAATTGCTTTGCTTTTTAGTAATAAATTTGTGTTAGAATTTTTTATATTTTTTGCTAATTTGTTTACCACATGTTATAATTCTAATGTGTAATAGATGTCGCAATTATTTGCAAAAAAATGATGTATTCTTTTCATTTGAATTTGAGGTTTACAATGATTAAGCAAAGTTACACTAGCATGTATTTCCTACCTAAAAATAAAATGTGTTGGAGGTTATATTTTATTATATTTTGTATCCATTCTTTTTAACATCTTGTTAATCTTTTTTATATTTATGCTTCATTTTATTATAATTCTTTAATTGGCTATAGGCCTATACATGCTAAAACTTTGAAGTACAAGATAGTTTTGTTGGTCATATCTTTTGTTTGTCTTAGAATTTAGATGTGCTAATTTTAAATATTTGGAAATAATTTGTAGTATATTTGATTGAAAATATAATTGAGATTTTCTTAAAACATGATTTTCATCCATAAGAAAAATTTATGTGTATGTATACTTGTGCATTTTAGAAAAGAAGAAACTTTATTAGTGTTATTGTACTTTGTAGTAGAAAAATCTAAGTACACTTGATAAATTAGAATAATTAGAATTTTTTTATATATGTTATATATGCTTTGAAGTGTATATTATTTAAGAAGATTTTATTTATTTATATATATAATTTAGAAGAATTTAAAGTTAAAAAAATAAAATAGAAACAAAAATATGTTTTTAAAGATTAAAAAATCTTTTTAATAACAATCAAAATTCTAAAATATTCTAAAATATATTAAAGATTAAAAATTATAATTTTAATTATTTTAAAAAATAATTTTAGAAATAAAAAATAATCTAAATAAATTTGAAGATATAAAATAATTATAATATATTATTTAAAAATTTAAAAATTAATTGAGAGATAATACTCTAATTTGATTATAAGACAACTTATTTAGATAAGTGATTATTTGTATAAAAAATGATCTTAAGTAATCATGAAGGAATATGTATTATTAAATACTATTGAATAAATATGTTCAACTATTGGAAGGTAAAAGTGAAGTTGTTATTGGCAATATTAAACCTTGAAGCATTATTCATGGTTTTAAAGATCTTTTTATCAAAGGATAAAGATTCTAAGGTGAAATAAAAGTAGAACTTTTATACAATAAATATAATGGATGCCTATATTATTTAAATAAAATCTTTCTTAAAAAACTTTGAAGAAGTTCTCTACATACAAATTAGATACATGGATTTTTTTAGATATACCATGTGGCTATTGAAACTTATCCTACAAGTTTCCTACTTATACAAAGTTGCATTGGAAGCAACTTAGAACTTGATATGTGGGCTACAATCCTTGTGGTTCTAAAGAAGCTTTTACAAGACCTTCTTAATAGCTAATATATGTAGAGACAAGATTAAGGTTATCCTTGATCTTGTCAATACCTTTTTTCTATTCTAGTATTGATTCAAGATTCTTTAGGTTCTTTATAATTGGCAATAATATTCTAATTTCTTTCTATCTTATATTCATCTCTTATTTATTCAATTTCTTTGTTTCAATGATTCAAAAATGTATTGTCTTTTTAAAGATTTGTCTTGATTTATGACCTTGATAAGAGTTTTTAGCTTAATTCTTTTTAACTTGGACAATATCAATATTTTATATATTATTTTATACAAGAAATTAAAAAAACATAAAAGACACCTATATAATATATACTAGGATTCAAATTGACTAATATCATCTTTATTTAATGCAATTCTTTTACATACAAAGTATGTGAAGATAAAGAATTAATTACATACATCAATAAAATAAAGGTTATTAATAAATCAACTTATTACAAATAAGTTTTAAAAGGTAAAATTGTAGTCATGATATTATTTATAAAGTTTTTAAATTTATATAGTATTTTAATTATAGCTTTGAAATCCAATCATTATCAAGGATACAAGAATATAGAATAAGAGACCTGAACTGGAAAGAGGTTTCAAGAAGAAATTGACAAAGACTTGAATTATCTAGATGAATATACAAGCAATACCAAGAAAGGTGAATTAGAACTCTAAGAGATATTTTATTGAGACTAAAAAACTCTTCAGCCTTGATTCAAATATATATTCCTATCTAGAAAGCTTCTTAAACAACTTCCATCAAATTAGGATGCTTCTTAAGCAACTTCTACCAACTTGGAAGCTCCTCAAGCTCCTTCCACTAACTACAAAGTTTCTTGAGTTACTTCCACCAAGTAGGAAGCTTTTCAAGTGACTTCCACTAACTAAAAAACCTCTAGAATGCTCTCAAAGGTTTTATCAACTTCCAAAGTGTATGTTGTTAATATCACCCCTTCTCTAATGATAAGTTTTAAGAAGAGCTCATATCTTTGAAAATCTTTCTATCTAAATAAGATAAATTTAAAAGTTAATATTATTACCTTGGTTATCTTGATGAACATAAAAGAGCTTCAAAATATGTTAGGTGACTTGGGTCTAGAAACTCAAATCAAATATTGTTTCTTATAACAGATGAATTAAAAGTAAATAATTTATGACATTATTGTAAGTGGTGGAATATTATATACTATTAAATTGTTGGAAGTTGTATATTTTAATATTTATAAATATATAAAATCACATTCACAAAAATGATTTTTTTATTTTCTTATCTTAATTATATTTGATTTAAAAAATATATTAAAAAATGATTTATCCACTAAAGTCAAATAATAAACATTTTGCTAGATTTAAAGCTTTCAAAGTAGTTGTGGAAAAACAATCATAGTTCATAATTAAGTTGTTACACATGCATAATAGAAGTAAATGAATGTTTAGATAATTTAATATATAGTTGAATTTATTACAAATCAAACCATTATATTATACATGCTATAATAAAATATAATAGTATAGCATGTTGATTGTACTATTATAAAGATGGTATAGAATATATTACATGTTAAATACATTTGGCTATAATTTTGGATAGATGCAATAGTGAATGTAGTATATACACACAACCTTTGCTCTACAAGTATTCTTGTATTAATGACATTTTAAGAAACATAGAATAGAAGAAAATTATATATTTTATAAAAAATATATATTTTAAAACTCATTATATATACAAAAGTATTAGATTTTATAAAGATCGAATTTGTTAAAAAAGATACCAAGTGCATAATTTTTAAATTTTGTAAAAAAAACTAATGCTTATAGATTTTTTTTTCTAATTTAAAAAATTATAAAAAATTTAGATATTAAGTTTTTAGAACATAAGGGTTCTTATGAAAGTAATGGTATATTTTTAGATACATCTTTTAATTCTTTTAATTTAAATAAAAAAATATTGGTACAAAAATATAAAATTAAGATTATAGAATATTAAAGAATAAAATTTCAATCTCTTTAAGGATTTATAAAGCTATTATAAAAGATCTATAAAATATGTGTTACCAAGTTCATCACTATCATTGGTATTTGGCAATTGAAGCAATCGTATAATTAAAAATATATATTAAGTGAATGTAAAGAATACCTTTATAAATAAAAATTTAGAAAAAGACATCAATACAAACTAATCTCATAGATTAGAATAAAAAGATATTAATTAATTTATATCTTTTAGAAATTATTGTAGACATAATACTAATAAATTAATATTCATTCTACTAATAATGGCTTCATAAAAAGTAAGAAAAAAAAAAATTTAATGATAAATTTTATTTTATAATTCTTTATATACATGATTTAATTATTTTAGCAAGAAAAATAAAAAGCATAGAATAAAAATAATAAAAGATTCTAAAAATATATAAAATAAGTTATTTTAAATATTTGGGATTATTTATCTTATATACACATTTTACACATTTCAACATAACCGATTTTTTTACCTAAATATAATAATTTATGAAAAATATCTTTAAATAATTTAAAAAAATAGAAAAACAGAAAGTATAGAAAAAGAATAAAATGCATGCAAAAGATCTATTTACCATTTTTCTTTTAAAAAAAAGATTGAATAGAATGTCCATCTAATAGGTATATTTTATAAATTAATTATAATAGGTGTTTTTTTTAAGATAGTTCTATTAAAATTTGGAATTTTAAAATTTAGTTGAAGTAATCAAACACTAAAGATTCTTTAAGAAGAATGAAGCAAGTGAATTGTTATATAATAGCCAGTAGAAAGAAAGACAATGCTAATTATATTTGGTAAGTAATTCTTAAAAAAGATGCATATTTTATTATTAATATTATATTAATAGATATTTCTAAAATTATTTAAAATCTTTTATACTTCTTTTACCATTTCTTTACTAGGTTGCTATATTTAAAATTCACAATTAATGAGAATTAAAAATATTTTTGAAAAATATTTAAAATTGAAATATGGATAATATATTGGTATAAATATTTATTATTTAAATATAAAAACAGTTGTAAACATATTATATATATATATATATATATATATATATAGCTGCAATAAAAAGAAAAAAGATTTATTTCTTAAAAAATTATATGATAGAAGAATTTTATGATAGATTAATTTAACTTACATAATAAAAATCTTGTAACTTTTAACCTAAAGTATTAAAACTTATTATTCATTATATTTACATAAATAAATCTAAAAACTTGTTTTTATAAAAATATTGGAGTTTAAATACAAATAAGAATCCAAATAAAACAAGAAAAGTTATAATAATTCTATGAATAAAATATATAATTTTTGTTAAACCTATATTTTTTGTTCAAAAGCCGTTGCTTTGCTTAGATTTTGCCAATCCACATAATATAAAAAATTGGTATTTGAAAAAAATAATAATAAAAGGTGTTTATTCTTTAAGATTGATTATTGAGATTATCTGTTGAAGAATATTTGTTCTACTGTTTCATGAAGTAATTTATTATATATATTTTGTAAATAATTCTGTGTTAGTATGACTAATTTTGTTAAAAAGAATTTCTGAAAATTTAGTTCAATTGAACTGAATTCAATTAATCGTATAGTTTCTAAACAACCTTTACGATTTTTTAATTTGTTTTACGTATATATATATATATATATATATATATATACATATATACGCACACAATCTAATGTATAAATGTTTTTATTTGCAGTTTATTAGCCGATTACGTTAGATAGTTATGTTACATTTGTCAAGTTTTACATCAACCACCATACCGCATTTAGCTTATAAATATATCATAATTACGTAGATTTTTTAAATTTTAACACGTAGCAAGTTAATTCGTACTATAATAGCCATGAAAATTTGCTTAGACAATGCTTATGACCACATCACCGAGGAGCATTTCAGCGTGCCTTTCAATTGGATTCTGATTGTACGCTGGGACGCCATCGTGTATAGCAACCCAGGATTTACAAGGATACGGTCAACTCAACTCTGTACACATTAATTCCGGTCTATCTAGGTGTGCAACATAATCATCTATAACATTAAATTCCGCTTTTCATTAGCCATTGCTAGGCACACGCAACTGAGGTTATTCCCAAGAGAGACGGTTCTTAAGGTTTCGCTCCAGAGGGCTGAAAATCACACGTCCAATCAGACTAGGATTATACGAATCCCCTCCAGTAAAAAATACCCCTGCGCTTATTAAAACATCGCAGAGTAACCTCATTCTCGAGCCATTGAATTCTCAAGGCTACGCCCGTTGGAAGACTCTCTGAAACGATGATCAATGCAATGTAGTTAGTACATTTGTCGAAACGACAGGTTCGAAGTGAAAATCCGATTGTTCAAAACTAGCAATTGCCCAAGCTCAAGGGCACAAGATAACATTCAAACAAAAAGATCATCTGAAAGAGAAGAGCTGGAGAAGCCGTTAACCTTGTGAAAAGTGTCACTCTCGATCAGCTCGATACCCCCAGCCATGCCTCCCAACATGCCTTCCTAAAAACACTGCAAATGTGAAGGGACGAATTGAAGCCATCTAGGCCAGGAGGTAAGATGGTGCTGAAAACTGTTGAAACGACAATAGTAGCGGCTCATCCTCGGCAAGACACTGATAAGAATTAAGGAGTACTTCATCGAGTATAACATGTAAGAGTGCAATTGTACCGTGGATGCTGCTGGGGCTAGTAGATCGTTAAGTGTCATCATCGACGGAGCTTCTAGGACTGGTACTGGCGTCAAGCGGTTGACACTGAAACTTGTGTTCGTCGCTCCAGTGCTTAACTTGACATTCTCGAGAGCTGAGCAACAGTGAACTCAATTAGGACCAGAAGGCTACAGCCAGGGCAAGTCATAATTGTTGAATGTTTTGAAGGACACATGAAAGGATAACAGTACATACCAGTAGCTAATACTCTTACATCTTGAGCATCGCCTCTTTGTAGGCATCTGACAGACTATACAGTTAAGGTTCGAAACAGATTGTGCTTGTCTCGGAGACTCGTGTGATTCTTGCTCCTCCCATGTTTTCTCATCATTAGCTGACGCTTGTCTCTTGCGTTCCTCCTCTGCCTCCCTTTTGGCTTGCGCTTCGAGGTCTGCTTTTCTTCTCTGCCATTCCAGCTCCTCTTCTGTTTGTCTCTTCCTCATGTCTTCCTCACTAAATTCTGTGCGTTTACGATCTTCAGTCTCGGGTTGAGTCCTTCGTGAGTCCTCCTCCTCGAATACGTTTCTTCGGGTGATCTCAACCTTTTCAGCTTGGTTCCTTTTTCGAGATTCAGCTTCGGATTCTCTCCAATTACCACGACCTACATCATAACGGTCAACGCGAGAGATTTCATATCCGTGTGCTGGCGCACCTGTGCCACGGAAGCTTACATTTCCTCCACGAGAGTCAACCTGACTGAACCGCATGTACTCGTTCTCCAACTCCCTTTCGGCCCTCTCGTGCTCTTCCACTGCCAACCGCTGGAGTCTACGAAATTCGGCCTTACGGATGTCACTCGATTTAGCATTCTGTTGAAAAAAGAACCAGGCCACGAACGTAATAGCCATCAGAGGTACCAATGCCACCGCAGGAATGGATACATTCAAAAGATCCCACATCCTGAACCACCTTCGTCTTGTCCAAAATTTCTGAATCTGTCCACCAGAATTTGAGATCTCCGGTTCACTCTCGAGTCGTCAATTCCTCCGACTCAGAACTGGGCAATGCCACAGGAACAAAAATCTCAATACACAAGTATTGGATTCCTAAAACTCTGGATCCGACATGTGACAAGTAAGAGCAGAACAAATGCTTCATGAAGTTATCCTAAACCATTTTGAGAACAAGCAAAACTACATGATAAAACCCGCTAAAAAGGAACAGCACTTTGAGTGAGCTCCGACGGTATCAAAATATTGAATGCCTTAAAGCATATCTCAATCACATTGCGATTCTCAACTAATAGTAGCAGTAAAGCACCTGTATGGAAGCTAGACAGGGAAGGTATTATAGGGCAAGAGGGTGCTAAAGGAACTTCATTATTGATGTCTATGGCGACCGTGAGACAGTGAATCGGCTATGCAACCAAAGCATTTTGAGTAACAAGGAAACTTGCCTGGTACACAGCGGCAAATGTGTGCTAGCACTTGCACGATATCAACGAATTCGAAAAGATGGTTAACACACGCGGTCTCTAAAGCGTACACTCCGTCCCAAGAATTTCTCGCTGGAGCTGAAATATTCGAAATGAAATGCAGATGTAGGACACCGCAGAGCTCAATCGCAACCAGATGAGTCAAGACGCGCCACAGTGCACAGTGATGTGTTTCGTTCTATATGAAGCTTGCAGAACACCAAATGCGGGTTAAAGGCACGGCGCTAAATCTCAACAATGAAGCCAGCTGCAATTGTGAGGATCAACGACGATCCTGCACCAGCGAGTTGGATGAAGAGCTGGCAGCTTTTTTGGACCACAAAAAACACGGCGGCTACCGCAACGGATCTGCGGAGAAGCCAGGCTCAATTAAAAATTCTTTACAGACTCCGGCAACAATCTGTGGTTTAGCGATTTGCCTCATGGATTGCTCCAAACTCCTACTGACCGCCGATCCATAGTCCTGTGACTGCGGCTGCTGCCTATGCTTGTGTCCGAGTGAACAGATTAACAACAGAATTTCACCGTGCTTGTGTGCATCAATAGGATTATCTCCAGTGTGGAACCGTGATTTTAACCTCTCATGTCCATTTACCTTCAGATTCAGAGTCTTGTTGAATCGGTGAGACACGGGCTCAAACATCGTGATGTCATCACATTTTGTTGATTAGAAAAAAACAAATGGTTTCCCGTCCATTCGTTGGAACAATATTTGGGAAAATTTATTTACTCCTTCGCTATTGTTATTGCGATCTCACCCAAGCGACGCTCGGGTGAAGGTAACGTCTATAAGCAAACTTATCTCAAAACATAAAAATACAATCGTTTAAAAAGGAAAGATAAAGCTCATGCTATTTTCAGATTTCGCTTGGCTTTTCAACCTTCTGCCGCCGGCTTGTGAACGTTTCCCTAATTCAACTGTAGCAAGATGGGTTCACCATAGTTGATCCGAATTGAAACTCTAGGATAAAAACCAAACTGAATTCCAAATTTTACCTTCGATTTTCATACATCACAAGAACTGAAATTCACGAGAGTCGTAAATTGGATCCTGCGGCTGCTATTTTGTAGCCCTCTGAAACTGAAAGCTCTTTGATGTACAACATTTGCAGCTAGAGCTACCGTAGCCTGATGTTGGTGGTAAAACATAGCTTTGCGTGAAAGGAATTTTGGCGTGATTGAAGATAAAGTTTTCTCGTGTCAGCAGTGCATGTGGTTTATAAAACCCTAAAATGCGACAGAAGCTCTCAACTTAAGAGATTTTGCTCCGCAACGCATGCTATGGTCTGTGCACATCAGTAACATGAGAATCCGAATTATTGTCCATCGGGACCCCACCTCGCCAGGTCAACCTCAAGAACGTCGACGGACGAATGCACAGTTGGAAATTCACAAATGTACTCACAATGAAACGGGAGGATCCATCCAGTTCGTATCTACATTCGGCATTACGAAACGATCTTAATGAAATAGATCTATCCGTTTACTTCAAGATGACAAAATATCCTGGATACATCTCCGCCGGCATTGACATGGGACATCCGACCACAGCGATGAGCAGCGGTGTGCGTCGGGTCTGGAGCTTGTCTGACAAGCTGGTGTAGCTCTGTTCGGATAGTTGATTGTACTCGATTCCTTTCGTGTTTGCTTGGCACAGTAAATCCTTGTGTTTGACTTCATCTTCCTCATTAAGTTTTTGCTTTCGATCGTATCTACAATTGGTTTTCGCTTCAGCTACAAGTTACTGACTTTCTTGCGGCGTAGATATACGCACATGAAGAAACTTCAATTGGATTGTATTCCTCATTGAGGGACGTCATTGTTGCCGAGCAAACTGTCAGTCCTGCAACAAGCAGGCATCAAGGACATTCAGATTGATTGGTTGCATCACCAGAGGTGTTGCTCGCATGAACAGCTTCGCGTTTAAAGATATTACCATCCTCGTTATAATTAGTTCTTGCAACTCCTCTCATCCCTGTTATCTCAATGTAGAATTCTATGAGTCACGTCAGCAACTGCTACAACACATCCTAGTTGCAGTAAACTTTCAGTGCCTTGTGGCAAACCAACTTCTCAGCTCAAATTAATCCTGGAGTCATGGAGAAAGACATTCTTCTGACCTGTGGATTTGACTACTTGACATGTAACTAAAACACCTCATTAATGCATCAAAAACGAAACAATGGATGGGTAATAGAAAGCGTTCCCAGCATTTTTGTTGTAAACAACTATTCGACCGTTAATATACTCCAAGAATAAGAGTATCGCAGAATGTACACCGCCAGGACCTGCCAAGTATTGCATACTCTCCTAGTTAACAGAGCATCCAGTTATGCTGAAGGTGTCTGCAACCTATGGATGAGGATGAGACTTCCTATTAAAATGATAATTGCGATAGTGAGAGAGACTTGTAGATTTCATCTTTTTCTCAGTGCGGCGCACGCTACTTGGACGGTAAACTGTCGACTCGTCGATGTCACCGCCGTAACTATCAACCGGTGATGCGGCAAACCCCTAGTTCACGTGTTTCTTGCTCAAACTTTTATTATCTCAGACAAACCGCAGTACATAACTTGTTGAAAATCACACCATATGGTTCGTTTGCAGGTAAATCACCAACTGTCATCGGAATAGATCACAAATAGCTCTAATAGGATTCTTTTGCCACCACCACATTGATCACCGATAGACACCAACAAACAACCTTGTATGTCTGTTCTGCGCTCTTTGAATTTTTGCGTGGAATGCAGTTGGAGGCCTATTTCATAGTAACAATTCTAGGACAAGTCGAGAAGCTGAATTCAAAAAGCATGGAGGCAGTTGCAAGTTTTTCTCCGGCAAATCAAGTGCGTGACTCGCTGTATCAATAAGGTTTCTTAATGCAGATGCATCTGTCGACGAAAAGATTAAAAAAAGACCATTACTCCTAATCCGGACCGTCCTCTGTTGCAATTGCCCTTCCCAACTCCTCCACAGACGCCATAGAAGCTTGACAGCAACCGAAACACCGAAGTGATCGCACCGTCATTAAAATAGACCAGCAATGTCCCATTCATATTACAAGAGATACCCTAAACGAAACCTCAAAATGAATAACATTTAGCCTTGTCAGCAGTGTAAGCATGTGAGATTTTTGGATAAGTTACATATTCAACAGTTTCAGCATTAATTTTTTGGTTTCATACTTTGACTGATGGATATAATACTTATTAGGGGCACCATTATTCTACCTGATGTTGTTAACCACTTGTTGAGATTGTGAGACAGACGCAAGTATCAAGTTGCTTTGAAATGTGATAGTAATCTTTGGTTGTTCTACCAATTGCATTGTCTTGTTTTATACGTTAATCACAACATTATTTCTTATTCATCATACATATTTTGAAAACATTTGACTACTCTTACAATTCTCGATATTAAATTATTTCACTGCATAAAATTTGAAGTATTCAATTTGAGATGTTGAGGTGAGTCATTTTGTAATTAAGGTGTTAGAAGTGTGGATTGAATTTCATCAATTAATTTATTAATTTATTAAATTTAGAAGACAAATTTTTTATTTATTGATTAAAAAAATTGAGCATAATCTGTTTTTATTTTAAAGATGTAAATAGTTT
This sequence comes from Physcomitrellopsis africana, assembly GCA_036785485.1. Taxonomy (NCBI): domain Eukaryota; kingdom Viridiplantae; phylum Streptophyta; class Bryopsida; order Funariales; family Funariaceae; genus Physcomitrellopsis; species Physcomitrellopsis africana. The sequence continues at coordinate 179,245 of JAWRVF010000440.1, read as the reverse complement.
TTCATTATTGTTGAATGCATTTCAATTATTATTGTTATTTCAATAAAAATGTGTGGTAGTTATTGCTTATAGAATAAATTCGTATTTTTGTATTATATCTACTAAGTTTTTATCATTATGATTTGTTTTTTTGACTATCTCACTTATAACAAAATTGCTAAGCATACAGAGTCAGCATAATGTTACATTAAATTTAGAAAAAAATTAATCTCTAAAATATTTTAACTTTTTAAAAATAAAAACTATTTTGTTTCATTTCAATGTATATTAATCTGATACTATGATTTCAATCTACTATTTGAAGTTTCTCAAATGTATAACTTGGATATTAGACCCAAAGTTCAATAATCTTTAGAATATAGACATAAATTTTAAATATATAAAATATAAAATTATAAAATAATAAAATGGTTAAGTTAAGATATGTATATCACAAACATATAGAAAAAAAATGAAATCCAATGCACTAAAACTAGTGAATTTGTATTTTTCTTTTTGAATACCACTTACAAGGTTAAAAGATACACAGTTTTGTTTTTGATTGAGTTGTAATTAAATTTATAAAACAAAAAATTCTAACATGGCTTGAAACTAGGTCATTACAAGAAATGTTATTATATTCAATTGGTTTTTTGTTAATTGATGTGTTGTTTAAAATTTATAAGATATAGATGAAATGTCAATATGAAAAGAAAATAGAAAAAAGAACAATACTAATAATAGAATTTATCTTTAAAAATTTTAACATTATGTATAGTTGAAATGATTGTTAAACTTTTAAAAAACTATATATATATATATATATATATATGTATATATATAAATATTTCTACAAAAATATATTCATCAAATTGATAAAACTTAAATATAATACATAATCAATAAAATAATATATGCTCAAATTTTAAAAGGCTTAAGAATTATATAATTCATTACATTCATATATACTATTGATAAAAATTCTAATGGTATTATAATATCTCTATAAATAAACTAGAATATAAAAATACTAGAATTGGGCAATAACTAGAGTAAAATTTATACTAATCAAATATCCTTATAAATTAGAAATTGCATCTTAACCATGAAATTCTTTTAAAGAGGCTTTTAGATTAAACAAGAAGAAAATTATAATAAAATTTTAAAGTGGAAAAAATAAAGTCCAATTTTTTAAAAATTAAATAACAATAAAATAAGAAAACTATAGACATCTTTCCATTACTTCTTCAAAAGATATTAAAATTTCTTCTTTGAAATTTCTGTTGGTGTCTTTGAAAAAATTCCTATAACTTTATTAAAATTTCATCATGTATGTTTGTATGCATATTGTAATGTTTATACTTTTCATGTAGGTTTTTTATTTACATAAATATATATTTATTTGCATAAATAAATTTAAAATTTTCTTTATCAAATCAAGTAAATCACATATGTGATTATTCTCAGTAAATTGTATGATTATAATGTATAATCTATCTGAAATACAAAAGTCAATAATTGCAATCATTGAATCTGATCATTTAATTGATTTTATAAATTATTCATTTTTAATCATAAAATACTCATTCACATTCTATTCATCCACGACGAGACGAAACGAATGAAAACTAGTCAAGTCCCGGGACTTCATCACCAGGATGATGTGAATTGCCATCGAGGTCCCTCGGGGTTTGAGGAATATTTGTTGAAGCCAGAAATCCAGTCACAGAGTTGTAGCCTTTCAAAATTCGGCGCCCTTTCCTATTTGAAATTATCGCCTCGGGTTTAGCGTCGCAGTTTTTGCGTATCATTCAGCTTTCATTTCGGTAAGGCAGTAAAACATGTGTGGTCTTTTTTGAACCGTCGATTAGGAGGTTGTGGTGACCATCATTCCCCGCTTGGTTTATGGGAGAGTGTTTTGTGAAGAAGCTTCGAGAGGATAGAAGTCTCATGTGCATGGTCATTCACGCATGCGTTGTCTGTTTTGTGAACTCGTCATCGACTTAGGTGTGAGCATAAGATTTTAGACGTATATTGGTCCACCTTCAGATTGAGATTCCCTGGACTAGTAAATTACTGACAGAATTTGTACGGGCGGTGCGATCAGTTTCTTCCTATTCACAAGCTGCCATGGAGGTATGCGGTCACGGTCCAACTGTAGTGCGCATTGAATTTGGGACGCAGGTTATAGTGAGCTCAGGGTGGGGTGTAGACGCCGCCGTGTGCGTAAGGGGAGACCAGAAGACCAAGTGTGGGAAGCGTTGTAAGGGCTCCTTCGGTCATCCTTGGGAAAAGGGAGGAGTAACGACGGAGTGGCTTCTCAGATCCTGGAGCTTTCCGACGACCCCCTCATAACTGTATATTCTCAACTCTGGCTTCCTGTGCTTGGTTAGAATTTATAAATGTCTTCGTCTGGTGCCATTTTGATGTATCACAGGAACTTATTTATCTGCTTCGCATGCGCGAGTGAGGCAATCTATATCTAAGCTCGCTATTTAAGCCGGAGACTAGAGTTCTTCTTCACTGTTCTTTGTAGTTCTTACTTTTTATTTTTAGTATTTCAAATAATTAATAATTCATTTATGTATGACTTATTTATATTAACTGTTTAATATGTGGATAAAAAAATGATAGATATATAAGATATATTTTAAGAAATATTGGAATATACTCTTCAATTGATATTTTTTACATCAACCAATACCAAATATTACTTAATGAACTTGATGAAGTGCATTCTGTTATTATTGGTTAATAATACTTGACAATCTTTGAACAAAATCAATGATAGAAAAGAATAATGTTAATAAAAATTAACAGATGACTACAAGATGCTTTATGAAGAATTTCCTAAAAAAATTAAGCATATTGTTATAATTTGTGGATCCAATTGATTTCACCTTTTAGATAAAAACTAGAGCAAATTGAATTCATAATTAGTGATCAAAATTATATATGTTTGTTGCCTTTGCAATTTCATCTAATATTATATACATAGAGAGAGAAAAAAAAATAAAAAATAAAGAAGCTAATTTTACAACTACAGATTTAATTTATTTCACATTATTATGATTATTATTATTTCGTAAATACAGTTTATATTAAATAATGCTAAAGAATATTAAGATCAAATTAGAAATATGTGGTTATTTTCATAAGTGTTTGTTGTAGATTTGATTGCACAACTGTATAAAATATTTTATCTCATGGATAAATTAATAATATTCATGTTTATTTATTCTAATCCATAATGGTGGATTGTATACTTAGACATGTATGCATATGTATATGTATGTTTATGTGTATATATATATATATATATATATATTCTGTCTAATACATTTTTAAGAGCTTGATTAAGTAAATGAATTAGAAAGTGCTTCAAATTTTACACACCTTATTCAATAAATACTTCAGAATATTGGATTATATTTAAAATTTATATATTTTTACCTTTAAAAGGTTAAACTTAATATTCTAATTTATTAAAGTTGTGACATATTTTATTTTAGAGACAAAGAATTAGTTTCAACACTAATTTGATTAAATTTAAATTTTACTGAAATAAATCATTTATTCATTATTGCACCCTACACATCAGTAACTTTTGTAGACATATGAGTTCTCTGTTGACATACAGATAAGAATGCATGCAAATTATAAATATCATAAACCTTAATTAATTAATGTAATCCTTCCACCTTAAGTTCAAATCAAACAGTTTCAAAAAATGTTATTTTGGGTCCATTCAAATTTATGTAAGAAATGCTTGTTTTTGATTTGGCTCAAGTCATAAGATTTATTGATAAAATCACTACAATAAGTTCATCATATGTGTGTGTGTGTGTGCTTGTTATTACATATGATATTATTAGGTAAAGATACCCAAAAAATTATAAAGTTTTCTTAATTTCAAAATAATAGCAAGTGTTAAAACAAATTACATGGAGAATTTACAAACTCACCTATGTATGTACTATATATATATATATATATATATATATAAGAGTTTCTGCTCCAATTAAACTTTGTGTCATAACTTATTATTCTTTGTAACTTGGAGTTCTTTCAGTTCACTTTTGTATGGCTTACCATTTGTATTCAGATGCTTTTTAATATTGATAATGGAGTGATGAAAAAACAAATCTATGTTTAAACTATGAGGATTTAAATATTGATACCTTGAATGAGCTAACCAAATGATTTTACCAAGTTGCTTGAATGATGTCATACACAGTGTCAGATCTTGGTTACATTCATATCTTCAAAACACAATTCACGAGATTGGTAATGGTATTCACTGCAGTCTATATTAAAATTAAATAAATAATTCACCCTGATTAAATCCATTGACAAGTTTTCTGAGGTTAGTAAATGGGTGGGGATTTAAGTTTGATAATTCATTGAAAACTAGGAAAGATTCAAATACATTTTATTAAACTTAAATACTTAAATACTATGAAAATGTAATTTACATAATGAAAATTAGAATAGATATTTTTTTATTAATTTTTTTGATGGATGTTGGAAATAGTAGGGAAAATTATAGAAATCAATATTTTTTAAAGAAGATAAACATGCATACTTTATGATTTCAGTAATGAAGAGAAATGCTTACCAAATTAATGCTTTTTTAGTTCAAGAATAGATTACTGCATAATGAAAAATAGAAAGTAAAAATATTGTACATATGTGTATATATATATATATATATATATATTCAACTGTTTAGGATATTAGTTTTGAAACTATAATGTTATAAAATATATTAAAATATAATATAGTTTCTTTATGCTCAATTCATGAATATAAGTAATTAAATTAAGAAAATTATATGAATTTGATGATATAAAATTATTAATTATTTGCATATATAATTTAAAGTTAAAAATCAAACTCCTAAACATATCAAAATATATGTGTGATATTTTATCATTAATAGTCATAATTAATAATGAGATATTATAATAATTTAAATAATTAATTATGCACAAAATTCAATTTTAATTAATTAATTTTAAAAGTTTTATATATAGTGTAAAAAAAGGAGCATCTTTCATTGTAGTATGAGTAAAATAGTTTAGTTCCTAAAAGTATATATACATATTTACAAATATATAATATGTTCTTACAATACATATTTAAAGTGATGATATTTCTAATAATTGCAAAACTTATCTATATGAATATCTAAATATGTTCAAATGACACCAAAAAACTACTTGTGGCCACCAAAACAATATCATTCAGTTTCAAAAATAAATAAATAACATAATATAATTTTTTAAATTATTATTTCAAAGGTATTCAAGTGTAATGTCATATCAACATTCCTTGTTTTACTTCTTCATCCTTAAAAAAGCTGATTGATAACATAAATTTGACCATCAAAATCATGAAAGCATGTTAGAAATTATATATACTCAGCTCAAGTAAAGTTTAAAATTTTTATTTTTATTTTTCATGAATCTTATTATTGATGATAATATTATTTAAAATGCTCTTCTGTAAAATTTTCATGGCCAACAGTATGACTTTTTGTATGAAATTTTTTCAAGGTAGACAATACAAATAAGAATAATAATGATAAGAGCCTCATGTATTGCAGCAATTGAAAAAAATACCAAGACATTTGAGCAATGGTCTTCAATTATAGTTAATGATTATTACACACTACAACAATTCAGTGCAATAAAACCCACATTAGGTTTGTAGGTGTTAGAATGGTATAATATCCACATCTTTGTACAAATACCCAATTAAGAACCAACATCAGCATTATTTTTTTAATTTTTTTTAAATCACTTGTGGTAACCTTAATTAAAATTATCACTAAAATTTTAAGATTTTATTCAAATAAATAAATAATCCAATCATCCACTAGAATTTCTCCACCTTTAGATAATCACAACAACCTTGCATTGTACTCTAGGCTTGCATTTGTATTCCATCTTTGCTAAGCATTTTGTACACATTCATTCAATTTAAGCAAAATAATTCCACTGAAAGCACTTCCCATTTTGTATTCCGTGTGAAAAAAGAAAAATGAAAAAGGAAAAAAAAGAAAAACTGAAAAACTGAAATTAGAACAGAAAGAAAAGGAAACCAAACTCTAAGCCAGAAATTCGGAACCCCTTGTAGAGGTTGTCGAGAGGGCTCCAAAGACGAAAGCCCTCGCCACATCGACGCCCCTCTCTGCGCCACGTGGAAGTCATTCCTGGATTTCTGATCCGACGGTGAAGGGACGCGTTTGACCAAGGGAGTGACATTGTCCTCGTCAACATCCACGTCAAAGTCTCACCGACGACCGGCTGACCTGGATTCTGTACAGTCAGACACCCAATGAAAGGGGTCGGGGATGGGAACACAACCAGGGTGGGGATAGGGAGAACCCCACCAAAGTGACCGTGCTCTAGTGGGGGCACTGTTCACACCGATGGGGCTCTCGGGAGGTGGACTACATGTTCTCGGCTCTATGCTGCTGCAAGGCGGGCGGAGTTTTTTCCATTTCGGGTAGGGCAAGGGTACCTGTCGGGCAGCGTTTGAAACGTGGCAGTGTGTAGGATATTAGTTTGTGGGGGCGCTACTCTTCTGTTTGTTTGTTTGTTTGTTTGTTTTGTTTTGTTTTGTTTTTTGTTATTTTTTGAAGAGTGCGCTGGCAGACAGACACACCATCACTGTCAGGACTTTTTCTAAAAATAGATTATTTTTGGCCATTTGTTAATAGTTCTGTTACGGTCTGTCAACTTTGGCAACGAAAGGGAAATTGTGATGGGTTCAAGCAGCAAATTGTTGGTTTCAGGCACAAATTGAGGATTTAGTATTGGTGAAAAGTTGGTTTCCAATCACAGTATGGTCAGACAAATAAAAAGTGAAAGAAAAAAGAAAAAAGAAAAAGAAAACAGTGTGTGAGTAGGTACATGCTCTTTGCAGTCAATCTCAATAATGTTCAAAGACCCACAAAAAAAGGGTAGGAAAGATAATCCAAAGTCAGTATCTTCAATATCTGGTCTCCTACCTAAGAAGCTGATAAATTTTCACAACACTTTACTTTTTGTATGGAAATGGATTTTACGGGCAGAGGAGGCAACACTGGCAGTGTGGGGCTGTTTCGTTGAACCACCACCCACAACAAAACTTCTCATTCTTCAGGGGTCTGTTTTTATTTTTCTCGTGGGCAGGAGGGCAGCTAAAAGGGCAGAGGAGAAGGGCAGCACGTGCTCCTTGCCAGCATTGTCAAGTTGGTAACGACTTGGTCCTTGGTTGACAATCTGGATTTAACCATTTCAATTTTGTGTTACATTTTAAAAAAACTTTCTTATTTTGTTATATTATTGTTTCCTTCTTCTTCTTCTTCTTCTTCTTTGTAGTTTGTTTATATATATTCTTGTTTCTTCTTCTGACAAAAGAGGAAGTCACATTCCTATGCTATGATAAGGCACAATCAAAATTTTGTAGCTAGTATTTGAAGTGCCAACATTCAAAGATGCTTTTTGTTGCAATCTGCCATTCTCTCATAGTTTATGGTCATTCTATACCAATATGTACTTTCTCATTATTTATTAGATTTTATTCATTACATTACTTCAACAAAACGAAATAAAATAAAATAAAGAATTTAGTTTCATTGAATCTAATCACAAGTTTGCTACATTGTGAATATTAAAGTATACTTTTAAAATTATAAATATCAATCTTACTGCTTGATATTTTTCCTTTCAACTGTAGATTAATTTACTCAAATTTTTTGGTTTTGTAAATTAAGTTTTGATTGGTTGTATATTTCGTGCAACCAACATTTTCAAAAACATCATATGTTTTGCAAGTATCTTTTTTGGTTGTTGGAAAAATAGGATAAACTCACCATAGTATCGAAAAACACACATTACGGACATCTATTCAATATGAGAAAACACATTTTCAGTGGAAGAAAAATAAGAACAAATTGTTTTTGTGCTTGATTGATGTTAAAAATTAAAAAATACCATTAATATTGTTTGGTTATTTTTCAATTATTTTGATTATAGCAAATGTCAATCTACATGTAACACTTGGTGCTGATATTATTATTTTGAAAAATAATGAATAAAATATCAAAAATTACTATTATTTTTTTGAACTTAATTGTATTTTATTTATTAAACAACTTATTTTGCTAGAAGGAGAAGAAGAAAATGATATCAAGAGAGATTGTATATATACATAGTTGTTGAAACAAATAAATAAGTAAATAAACAGGTGTGGAGAGTTGGAAACACTTTTGAGATGAATCAATGGAATTGGAGTAATAATGAGGGAATTTTAAAAGACACATATTCCCTCCAGATTTTAAAGGAGAAAATGAGGTTGAGTGGGAGAAAATTAAGCAAATATTTGGTGTGAAGAATAAATTTAGAATTGTTTGTGCAATTTTGTAGGTAGTGTTTGAAGTCCTTATCAAGCCAAGGGAATTTCTAAAATATATTGTTATCATTATTGTTATTATTACTTAGTGTTTACATGCACATCATTTATTATTATTATTTTTTATTTTTTTAATTTTATGTAGTGATAACATCAATTATGAAGAAGTTCTTTCACAATTATTGCATCACAAGAGGTAGATACAGGATGAAATTGTTGGTTTTGAACAATTTGAATTCATATAATGATTCAGAAATTTTCTTCTTTCCGAAAAAGATTTGGATAGCCGTATGATTAAAGACTCAATAGATTGTAATATTTTTTTTAGATTTAAGAAAATCTCAAATTTTATAAATTTTTTAAGAATATTTATACATACATTGAATGATATTGAATCTTGATTCTTTATTAAATAATATGTTATAGACTAGCTTTTTGACAACCTTAATGGAAATGATTGACATGTACTGCCAATAATACAAGTGGTACCAATAGTGAACATGTCATAGAGAATCAAATCAACTATAGTGCTACATGAAAGATGTGCATACAAAAACACGCATAAAAGACAAACCATACATTATAAAATAAATCCTTTTTAGTATTAAAAAAACAATCATCTTTTTGTAACTTATAAGAAAATTCAATAATAAAAAATTTAACCATGTGTATATATATATTTCAAATAAAAAATAATTTCAATAATTTCAATATCATGTTTTATATTGAAAAAATTAATAAAAATAAAAATAAGTGTTAAACAGAGTGAATATATATATATATATATATATCTATATGTATAATTTATTTTTAAATTTTAATACTTTATATCATTATTATTTTAACTTTTTTGATTGATAAGAATTTAAACTTGCATTTGTATAAAAAAAACTATTCTTTTTGAAAAAAAGATATTAGTTAATTTTAGAATTCTACTCATTTTAAGATTTCTAATATAGTTATAAGAAACACAACATTAATCTTATTAAAGATAATCTTATTAAAGATATTAGATCAAAAAATTAAAAGTACTACAATATATATTCAAAGATTAAATAAAACTAATATTATGCCACATTAATTAGCAAGTATTAAGTTTTTAAAAATAAGTTATTCTTCTACGAAACTTAAATAAAAGAAACCATGAATATATATTCTAAGCTATTTTAAAAATATTATATATGATTATTTATTGATATCAAATTTTATTTGTAGTATAATAATATAAAATTTATATAATAAAATATATTTTATATTAATATATTATAAATAAAATAATACATAAATTTTGTTTTATTATATAAATAATTTATATTATATATTAAAGTAAAAATTCTATATTCTAATTATTTAAGAAAATTTGTATATACTATCAAAATTAATATGAAGGCTTCTTTAGCAAATTTAAATTATACTTAGGTATTTATAAAATATATTCTATTTTTAAATAACTATTTTATTTTTTAATAAAATTTATATTAAAACTTTAATAGTAAAAAAGTTATATAAATTATAATATTAAAGTTAAACATTAATAACACATATTACTTATTTATATGTGGAATTTTTTTTTGACCTTTTTGTGAAAATGTTATGTACAAAAAATAAGGTGTAAGAAAAAAATCAATTATATCAATTATAATTTTATATGTAAAAATATTACAAAAAAATAAAGTCACTATTATATGATACAAATATGTTTTTTAAAAAAACATTACTTATTTATAATATTTTTATTTACAACTTTGATGTTTATATCACATTTTTTATTGATAATTGGTCTTATTTAATTATATCTATTTTTTAATTTATTGATTATGGGATTCTATAATTCAAATAAAATATATCATAATAACACCAATAATCTCTTGCCATACAACATAAAATCTATCATTATAAAGTAAAAAGCGTATAATTAAGTTTTTATTGATATTTTTAGTCTTTAATAAAAAATTTAAAATTTGGATTTTAAAATTTAAAATACTTATATATATATATATATATATATATATAATTTATAAATAAGTTTTTCTTAGAGAATTTGAATTCTAAGTTGAAGAAAAAAATTATATGTAGAAAAAATCATAATTAAGTATATAAATAATTATATATATATTTATATATATATATGATTTAAATAGTAAAAAATAATTTCAATTCTTAAAATTTATACGTAACTATCAAATTTTAAATTCTTTAATACATGAGTGATTTATATTTTGTAGTTTTAAAAAAAAATTATCTATTTTTCTATATTAAAGTATTTTTTAGTAATTTTAAACAATATTTATAGATATATAATTTTTATTTATAAAATCTCAACTACAATACAATTATTTTAGTTTTTTTGATATCTATTTCAGCTCTTAAACTATTTTATTATAAATTTCTATCTTCTAAGATAAACATTTTAATATAAAAGTAAAAAATAAAAAATAGAACTCAGTATTAAAACTAGAGAAAGAGATAAAGTTAAACATTCTATTCTATTTTAATCAGTTTTACCTTACCTTCTTTTAATTTCTCATCTTCATATACAAGTTAAAACTGATTAAAATAGAATAGAAATAAAATATAGTAAGGTAAAACTGATTAAAATAGAATAGAAATAAAATATAGTAAAATAAAATATGAATCAATAAATTAATATGTATATATATATATATATATATATATAAGAATTATTCATACTAATGTGTTTTCAATTATAAATTGTGTTTTTTTTTTTCTTTTTTTTCTTTTTTTTTTTCTTTTCTTATTTTCATTGTTTATGACGTAGTTAAATTCATTTTTTGAAAATTTTGAAAACATTGAGATTGAGATTTTTTTTTTTTTTTTTTTTTTTTTTTTTAACATAATTTAACAAGAACCAGAATACGTTAAAAATAATTTCTCATCTTCATATACAAGTTTGAATTCTTATGACAAATTATTTAAAATTGTATTATTAATAATAATTATATTGCATTCTTTTGTTAATATTGGAGTCTTGTAAAATTCATTCTTTCTCTAGCTTTTATTTGCACTTATTACTTTTACATGGTTTTTCTTTATGAATTTAAATTATTAATTTTATTTATGTGAATTTATATATGAATAAAGACTTAAACTTACCTTGTCAAATATAATATTTAATTTACCACCAAAATGTTCGTTATAGTTTCACTCAAATGTATCATTGCAGTGAAACAAGGGACTTTACACTTATCAAGCATATGGCATGACAATACCTCTAATCCTCAATCTCTTGCCTTCACAAGACATCCTTGAGATAAACTTTTACTTTTCTGCATAATTCATGAGTAAATTAATTACAATTTCTAAAAAATTTAAAAATTATACACAATAAAATACACAAAATTAACTAGATTTATTTAGCTTAAAGATTTCCAAAGTTCAATAATCACATTGATATCCTCCCTTTAAACCCTCTGTTCTCATCAAGGAAAAGAAACTTCAAGCTTTTGCAATTTAATACCCCTGTACCACACAACAAAAAAACACTTTTACATCTCATTTCATTCAGTAGTAGCATACTTCACCAGTTTTTCTTAAAAAAAATATATGAAAATTTACATCAATAAAATAACAGCTTTTTGAATAGTCAACTGTCAAAGTCATCTACCATTTATTTATTTTCTTAATATATATATATATATATATATAGCTACATACAAATTTAACTGACTAACATTAAGCTCCAAACATTCATCTACTGGACTGGGATGTCAATAAAATGATGCCCAAGTTCATCATGCCATGTGGTTGGGGGGGACTTAGTGGCTCATGTCCTTCTCACCACACACACTTACACACATGATTTGCCATGCTTAGCAAATATTTTCTATTACTCTTCAACAATGCTCTTGGTGATTTGTGTATATATATATATATTTTTTGTTTACTTAATTATTTAAATATGTAGATATATTATCATGTTTTCAGAGTCTTAAACTTTTAATACATTTTGAAGATAATGAATTTTCAGATTTTTTAATATTTTATTTGATTAGTTTTGTTGTGTTGAAATTTTAAAGAAGTTGGAGAACTTGCAACACTATTTCTTGTATAATTTTTTAGTTTGTCATTTAATTCTTTCAAGCTTTGTCACAGAGTTCTAATATTCCAATAGGCAGAATATCAGTCAAAATTACTGCCATAACACTTCCTTCATTAAAACATAATGTTTCCACCCTATTAATATTTATCAATTTCCCTTGAGGATTTCTTAGAAGCACACCAAAAAGTCAAGTACAAACTTCTCCTAATTGCTACAGAATGTTACCTTATTCCAACAAAACCATGCTTATTCCCAACAATCATTTGGCCAGCTTGAATGAGAAACTAGCTTCAAAGGGGCACACCACTCATGCCTGCTTCCAAAGCATCTAGCCCCTCACATGAAAGGGTGTGATGCACTACGTGGCACAAAGAGAGGAGGAGAACTCCATTTCAGAACCTTAGCATCTCAATAACAAAAGAGACCAAGACAGTTCTACTTGGAATTGGAAGATCTCACCAAAAATCTCACCACAAGTCTCAACCTCTAGGAGATGTTTTCATTAGGAATTGAGGTGGGAAGTTAAGCAGCAGCAGCAGAAGAAGAAACTATTCACTCTTGACCAGCCACAGCCACAGCCAAAGCTCACTCAGTCCATGAACCAGGATTCTAGCAATAGCTGTAGGATTCTAATAGCAGCACTGCTGGGAATACTAGAGCCAAGAGGTGAGAGGAGGAGGGCATTGTAGAAGCTCCCCACTAAAAGCATTGGTAGGCAGGTACCATTCATTCCACACAAGAGTCACATGACATAGCTGAGGGTGTTTGAAGCAATCAACTCTACCCACCCTCAGCAGCTAGCTACTACTTGCTCACTAGAAGTCCCTCTTTTGGAACATAAACATCTGAGTTATTGGAGGATCATGTTGCCCTATTGCGGGCTTAATCCAGAAAAGCTGCTCTTCAGCACTAAGGGGGCCATCCACCCTCCTCCATCCCAGCTTTTGCATAATCCTTGCCCCAAAATTTGCGCACGAAGTTCAAAAAACACTGGGAAATTGCAGAAGGGGAGAGAGGGGAGAGAGAGGATGCCTTGGGAATGGCTCCCCCTTTGGACTCAACCTGGGCCGAGCTGGAGGACCAAGTCACGGGGGGTAGGGACAGGGAACGTGCCACGTCGGAGCGCGCTCGCGACCGTCGTGGGAACGTTGCAGTGGGGGAGCGACGGCATCCAGACTTCGGTTCGGTTTCATCCAAATGGTATCATTCGTTCGGTGGCGGGGTGGGGGGCGGAAGGCGGGGGCGGGACTAGGCGATGACCGGAGCGCCTGTCTGTTGCGATGGAGTGAGTGGTGGCATGATTGTGCGAGAGTTCATGGAGTGATGGCACCAGAAGAGTTAGGATACTTCATCACGACTGCAGTTTCATTTTTCTGCGACCCCGATTGAAACCGCATTTTCATCGTGAGGTCGACGGGCTTTAGTTGATTATGGCAGTGTCAAGACTCGCTTGATCGGGGCAAGAAAAGAACTGGAAATCTAGAGGGAGAGAGAGAGAGAGAGAGAAAGCCGGTTCTTGAGGTTGAGAAATGCTGGCCGGCTTTGAATTGTTGATGAATAGGTTCGCGGATTGAACGTTTTGACTGCAGGAGGGGAATTTGAGTGGTTAATTCTGTTGTGGTGTTGGTGGTGGTGGCGTTCATGAGCATGGATTCAGCTCTGCTGTTGAGGTTTTGCCCCTTGTAGGAGGACTTCAGGTTAGTTAGTGCGGTCTAGCTTGTGTGTGAGATCCATGATTCTGGGTTCGTTGTAAGGACGAGGGATCCGATCTCTAAGATTCCGTATTTGGAGGATTTATGGTTTGCGGCGTCGCTGACTTGAGTGATTGCGAGCAGGTCTTGAAGAGGTGTCACTTAGTGAACAGCATTCTTAATCTCAATCGCTGTCATGGTTCCAGTGAAGGGAGAATCAATGGACTCACTCGATTCGGTTTCGGCTCGAAAGATTTGAAAGGTAGTAGTCCTTGTTGCGAGAATGAAAAGGTCCAATTCATAAAGAGCTCGCAAATCTGTGGACTGTCAATAGTCTTACCCCCAAAATGATATGAGTACTACAAGAAACGTAGGATGGTGTATTAACTGAGGATGAAGAATTCGACCTACAATCTTAGACTAGACCTATGCCTATCTCGATTCAAGACTAAGCGAAGCAGTCATTGAGGAGTGACAACTGAGTAGCTGCGGAGATTTGTAGAAATTCTCACCACATTAGCAACATTGGTGCTAATTGCGAAAAATTCAATCAATTAGGAATTCCAGAAAGGTATGCCTGTTGAGGTTATTCTATTGAAAAGAATTCAAGGAAATGGGTGCGGAAACATTTTATTCCACAAGGCCACGGGTGCCTAGCAGGATATTAAACTGCGGGGAGATGGTGGCCGAGTCGGTGCTTCAGCAGTTGGAGGCGGAGTTGCTGCTTCAGCAGTTGGAGGAGGAGGAGATGACAGTACAGAGTGAATTTCAATCGCCAAACAGACGCAAGCTTTTGGTTGGCATGAAGTGCAACGCTTCTTGTCAAGAACTGCTAGCTTGGACTGTTGTTGAACTGGCAAGACCTGGAGATCACATCTTGGCTTTTCATGTGTCCTCTTTCCCCATGGATTCAGGTACGGCGCCTACATCTGCTATTCGGAGGCTACTCCCGGAGTCGCCCAAAATTGGTTCTACTCCAGGAGTTGCGATCATGTAGTTGGTCGAAGCATTCATCTGTGTATCATCGACCACTTTTTTCCTCCTTGAAACACTGTGCAACCTCCTCTCGCCATGAAACACAGACGTCTGGAAAAAATACAAACGAAAAACTGCACGCGAGTGTTGATGTTGCTGGGATTCGGGTCATTATTTAGCTACAAGCGCACCAAAACCTTGAGTTTAATATCGTGGTCAAGCACATGAGACAGGGGTTACGTCCTTATGATGCTATTATGGACGCATAGAATACACGTACCTCAAAAACAGAGAACCATTAAGAGCTCGTACTAGGTAATTGGACGTCTACGTCGACGTTCTATCTTGAATAAAGTTTCTGTTTAAAGTCTGTGTCCAAGGTTGCAAACCTTTGGAGCTGAAAAATAAAGTAGTTCCGTGGTTAGGATCGTATGCCCCTTGTATTCATTCGCGACGGACTTATCAATCTACCATCCTTTAGACGACCTTCTCAAGGACACCGTTTTTCAAAACACCGACTTGATTTAGCATGATCGGAGCGGCGTAGGGTGGCACACCTGCCTTGTATTGGGTAGAGGAGAGGCTTTCGTTATAGACGTAGTTGTGAGGGAAAGAGAGGGCTCGCGTGAGCAAATTGCTTCAATTTCCAAGATCATTTTTCGGCAGGTTATGTTTTTAGGCGTAAAGATTGATGAGTAGCAGGTCTTCAGTAGTAATGTTAAACACGAAGAAGGTTTGGAAATCGTTCTGTGATCAATAGTGTCATTCTTCTTTCACAGTACAACGTACTTGCTGCTCACCATTGATCCTAAAGACTAGTTACTGCTGTGCATACGCTAAAAACGGAGTTGGTAGTTCTCTGCGACCTCAAATATTACCACGAACCCTGTCGTTTGGGCGAATATCCACAGGCTTTAAGCACTACACTTCTTTGGTGCTGGAGATGATCAGCTAAATGAACTGTGAAGCTGCTGCCTCATTGGATGTGTCGTGTGTTGACAGTGGCGAAATCCGAGGAGGTTCAACAACATTTTGAGCAACTTGCTAACACTCTTAGAGGTTTTATTGCTGTTCACGAGAACCTCTGCGTTATGAAACAAGTATGTCTCTCAAATCTTCCCTGGAACTATTCTTTGACAGCTGTGCCTATTTCACATTGAGCTTCGTGTTCTTTTCTGGTTTCTGATGGTAAATTAACTTTTTCGAGCCTAGAAGCAGCAGCTCCCGCGTTCGTATTGTCATTGTGCACAAGCATCTGCTTGCATTTCTGGGTTCGAAATAGAAATTGCTTCGTCTTGCCTTACTTGATGATAATTTCTACATCACAGATAAAATTAGAAGTGGAAATACTCACCGGAGTCAAGGTGAAAAAAGTTTTGGTGAATTTTGCGAAGAAGCACGAGACTTGTGAACTCATTCTGGGATCCAACAAGCACTTCACTATTGGGTAGTCCTTTCCCCCTTGTGCTTCTATTTTGTCGTGTTTGTCTTGGAAAGCAGGCAAGGTCCTTCGAATCGCACTCAGTTAACTTAATGTGGTTAGTCTTTGTTGCATCCAATTTTTTTACGCTGCTATCTCCTCCTGTTGGATACTGATCACGTTGTGCACAAACCCTTGAACGGGTATTTTATCCTGCAGGAGAAATAAGTTGCTTGGTAGATACTGTCTGAAGCGGCTACCGAATACATGCACAGTTAAAGTCCTCCAGCACGGTGAAATCATTCTCAACGAAGAAGGAAAGCTCTATACAAACCTTTCAAGTAAAAAATCCTCACCTGTGCCAAAACCTCGGCGCATTTCACTTGCGATCGCAATCACCATAAGTTTACTAGAGTTCGTTGTGAATGCTTACCCATCATGATATTCAAGCACAATAGAGTCTTATACCACTCATGCTAAATGAGCGAAATGTTTATGTTTTATGGTCATTACATGTTACAGACATTGGTGGAGGAATGATTAAATCTTTACGAGGAAGCATGAGGAGTTTCAAAAGAAGCACGACTGGTGGATCGGATGAAAGCTCTGATGCTACACCAAGACCTAGTAAAGTCCTACAGCCCACCTTCATGGAGTTAAGCTATGGTATAAATAGCACCAGATACATAAATCACAGCACTGAACTGGAGAAGTGCTATTTCTCGGATTCGTCCCTGTGTAATTCTTCCGTGATAACGAGTTCAAAAATCGAAATTGAGAGGCCTGACATGTTCCTTCTTCAAGACCAGTGTGATACACAAACAATTTCTCCAGCTAAGTCCTCTTTTGTGCTTTCTTCTTTCAGTTGTACTCCTGGGCAACCTGATACTTCAATCACTTCTGAAGAAGTATTTGTTCCAGGATGGCCCCTTATGCACCATTCAATAGGATTAGACAAAGTAAAACGCGTTCCAAGCGTGCTAGATCGTCCCTTTCTTGACAAAGAGTCTCCTTCTCTAAGTTCACCACATGGACTTTATTTAGAAAAAAATTCTGCTGTGGGTCCACTCCAGCGTCTTTTCTCAGACAAGGTGCAGCCTGCTCGAAGTCCTCTCCATCGAATGCTCTCGGAGAAAAAGATAACTGCACCAACTCGTTTAGATCGTCATATGTCGGTTGTTGATTGGGCCTTGCAAATTCCACATCGAAGAAGAGACAACTTGAAAACACCGAAAATGTTAACTGAAGATGATTACTCGAAAGCGCTCCGTGAGATGGCCAGAGATGCTTTTGGAACTTGCAGCTACGTCAATTTGGAGGAAACCGGTGCGGAGGCAGGCTCAGATGACTTTCACCGGGCCACTAAAAAGACGCAGGCCTCACTCAACTTGTCCCCGCGTGAAGAGTGGAGAAAACTCGATGTGCTTACGGTAGGGGAAACGCCTCTGGCACGAAGGTTGCACGTCCTCTGTTTGGATCAGTATATCGCATTCGAATATGAGGAGCTTGAAGTTGCGACATCACATTTCTCTTCAGGCGAGTTCCTTGAGGATATTTTTCTCAACAATTGATCTGCAAGACTATTTGCAGAGAACATTACGATGTGATTATTACGCATTTGCACCCGATTTGAAGGGGCTTTATTTATGCAGGTGTTGTAGTAGGGCGTGGGGGAGGAAGTGAAGTGTACAAGGGTAAAATGCAAGATGGTAAGTTGGTGGCGGTGAAACTCTTAAACAATGGTCCTCAAGCAGAGGAGGAGCTTCTGAATGACGTCAGTATCAACACTACTATATCGCATCCCCACGTTGTCCCCATGATTGGTTATTGTGTTGACTCTCCAAATCTGATTCTCGTTTATGATTATCTCCCGGAAGGAAACCTTGAAGACCGTCTTCATGGTAAGGTGCCCCTTGCTTGGTACAATTTAACCGTCAGTCTTTTCCAACTGTCATCAGGAAGGAAACGATCAAAAGATGTTAAAATTCTTTTTAATAAGAATCTTGGAAGTGTGGAAAATACAACCAATGATCAAAACGTAGAAAGTGACCGGAGCATGACCTGCTCTTGCAACTATCTTTGGAGTGTTCCAATCTCCTCCTTGGATTTGCCGTTTGTTTTGCTGAATTTCGTCTCCTTGCTGAAAAGATGCAGATAGCTTCATAATAATGACTACTGATCGTTGCTTTTGTAGCATCTGGGACTAAAGAACCTGTTCTACCTTGGGATGTGAGATTCAAAGTAGCACTGGGCATAGCAAAAGCTTTGGATTATCTTCATCACCGTACTTCCCGTCCTATTATTCATAGAGATGTTAAGGCATCTAACATACTTCTCACCGCCGACTTTGAGCCTCAGGTTCTTTCTCCACCATGATACATGCTCTGTTGACACATTTTACGTTGCATATTGCATTATTATCAACGATTAAGCCATGGTTCTGATCAGAAATCTTTTTTGATCATCTTCCACAGTAGTCTTCATCAGTCTAGTATCAAGTTTATGGTATATTTCTATATAAGCTGAAGGGTTTGTGGTTTTCATTGTTCCCTTTTTTGTTCGTATCTTAACTCTAATGAAATGTTGGGCCTTGCAGTTATCAGATTTTGGTCTTGCAAAGTGGGCTCCTAAAAAGGCGCCGTACTTACTGTGCGATGACATTCTTGGCACATTTGGGTATTTACAGCTTTTCCCCAATTATCGCTGAAACTTGGACATTATCGGTCTTTTCTGTGTTTCGAACACAGCAATATGGAAAATTTCTGATCTAAGAGTGACCCCTGCAGATATCTCGCTCCTGAGTACTTCATGTATGGTAGAGTGAACAATAAGACTGATGTCTACGCTTTTGGCGTTGTACTACTTGAGCTCATTACCGGTCGGCCACCAATAGATAATTCGAAGGCTAAAGGCCATGAAAACCTCGTCAAATGGGTAAGCTTTTTGTCTTTCCTTTCAACCATTTCTTACATATCATTTTCTCAGGAACATTTAGAAGAACTGCAGTGTATTGGCTACAGATAACAGCTGGTAATAGAGAATTCTGGAAGCTGATCACACATACCATCCAAAAATCATATTTATTCTTTGGAAGAATATCACTCTTCAGATGCAGGTCAACGTCATATTCTTCTTCTTCCAGCTCTAATGGTGCAAATGGAATCTGTTTGATAGGCAAAGCCGCTGTTAAAGGAGAATAAATTGGCCGAATTGGTAGACTCACGGCTTGCGGGGCTTTATGACGGAGATCAGATGAAGAAATTAATAATCGCTGCTTCTCTTTGTATTCGGCAATCTTCTAAACGGAGACCACAAATGAGTCGGGTATGTATCTTCCCACAATGGTATGCTACTTAAATCACGGTAAGGTATAATTGTTCCCATAATCAAGGCTCCTTGGTTCAGTGATACGTACTAAATGCTGGGAGGCACACCTTCCATGTATAGGATAATGTTCAAAGTCTAGATGAATGTAAGTAAATGATTTAACCAACCTGGAAGCCTCTTCTCATTGTGCACAAAATAATTCTCTGTTCACAGGTATTACAAATACTTTGCAGTGACTATGACAAGCTTCAAAACATCTGCACAGGACCTGAGACGAGCGGGGAGAGTACATCCATAGATTTTGAGGAATGTGACGTTGACATCGCTGAAACTCCTGCGTTTGGTGGATGTGCCACTGACATTGGGACCCACCTTGCCCTAGCACTGCAAGATGTAGAAAAAGACATCATTTCCGTGAGAAGCCTGGAGAACAGTGGGATTGATCTATTACATTCAAGCGAATATTTTGAAGATTAAAATGAACGCCGGTTGAGCTCCTCATACAGTCTCGTCAAGTGATCTGCACTGCTATGCACCATTTTTCCGGTTATGTATAGAGATAAGCAACAGATCGGGTAAACAATTCAATTGTGCAAGGTAAAGGTTCGTGTTCATCTGATCGTATTCATTGTATCATAGTAGTTACAAATCATTAGCTAATTCCGCCTTCTTAGGTTGACAGAACAGAGGTCAGAGAAAGAGCGGGAGCTCAGAAAAGCTTCAAAACTAGACACATAAAATCTTTGTATAAAAAGGGCATAAACTAGTGACCCTCTCGAAACTGTAGCAAAACCAGTATAAATTAGCAAAATTAACAGTAGCGAAACTATGGAGTTGAAGTTTCTTTAATTCCAAATTAGCTCAGGGATCATTTCCTCCACTGGCCCTAGTATCTCTGCTGATATATCACAAAATTCACTTGCATGCTATTAATTGAAGCATCACGAATTGCAAAAATCTCACGTACACAAACCCTATCATGCAATCTCTGAACGTGATTCATACTTTTCCAATCTCCTGTCAAGTTTCAATGCAGTAGAAAATTCATTGAATTCAAATTTTTGTGTAAGAAATGATAGCAAAAGAGTCCATTATTTATGCACAAAGATTTGAGATCTTGAGTACGAAGGAGTTTTCAAGAGGGAAAAAAGTAGAATGATTCTCTTGTCTAAGACAAGATGAATACTTGCCATTTGATTCAAAATCATCCAATTCAAAAACATTACCTCTAATGCATGCATGAAAGGGAATGTTGTTCGCACTTGATTACTGAAGGCACTAAATTGGCTATGTTATAATTTCGCAATGCACTCTAGCATTTAAAAATAGGCTTTGTGAACTCTTTGAGAAGTAACAGAGAATAAAATCCGTTGTTGAATTAATTCATAGAATACAAGAGAAGCACCACAATGGTATACAACATGATTTCAAAGGCACACATCAAACACACACCACACACACACACGCAGAAGAACTGTATCTTCAGCAGAAGAGCAAATGCTTAGAAACTCGCTTTCCTGAAGAGCAGAATCCGTCCCTGCTATCATCTCCACATAGGATAATACTAAATACCACACACGGTCCAGAAGATTCGAATGCCACTCCGTAGCTCAATGGCGCAGCACGAAGGGGCTTCATTAGGCCTAATGATAATGGAAATTGGTAAGCCAACTCAATCGACCGAATACAACCTAGCTTGGACAATCTCCGTCAATCAACATGTGCACTTGGTCTTGATATTTTGCGCTCTCCAATGAACTTTACATTCTAAGTACAGAACCCTGATGAAGATAAAAAGCCTACTCCAAAAGCCATTTCCACTCTTGCTGGATTCATAGCACTTCAAGAACGCGTGCCCTTACACTGAAAATCAGCCGCCAGTCGGACCATCTCAACGTCCTACGTACAAAAACTACCGTAGAGTCAAAGATCTTCATCTTCATGGTAGAGATACAAGCCAAGGCCGAATCGTGCACAAGCGCGACGGAACGCCATCCCCTCGGCCTTCTGGACTGGATCACCGTACTGCGTATCAGCCAGGGACGCAGTGCCGGACGACTCCCGCCATGCCTCCCCATCGGAGCCCCTAATCGTCACCCGATACACCACAGACACGGTGGAACTATCGGACGCAAACACAATGCTCCGCACCTCCCCGCTCCATCCGGGCGCGTAGAAGCTGAGCATCCGATTGGCATGATACCACGGGATGTACTTCAACACCACGCCTTCATCGTTCCTGGTCTTCAACACCTTGTCCGGCACTCGCTTGTTCAAGTCGCGCAGAATTTCCGCAAGCGGCCTTGTAACCAACGATGGCTCGGTGGCCGCTCCAGGCCCACTCATCGGCACCGCATAGCTTAAATTCGCATTGGCGTTCACCTTCCCGAGCGGACCTCCCAAGGCCATGCGCACGACGTCCCTCCCCTTCGCCAGCTGCCTCCCCTTCACCGTCACTCTCTGCCTCATCGCCACCCCTAGAAACTCACAACTCGACACAGCCATCGTCATCGCCATCGCCGCCACCAGAATTACTCCAAATTCACGACACGAGATTCGCTCCCCGCGTCGAAATCCTCAGCAACTGCTGCACTACCAATGCAAGTACACACCCCCAGCGGTAATCTTAAGACTAAGCTTGACCTAAAAGGGGCTTCGTCTTCGGCTTCATCTTCCTACTCGGCGAACGTCAAAGTCTCGGAATCGCAAACAGGACTTTGAAAGGAACATGACAAGGGTCAAAAGGGGGCGAGAGTCAAGAGTGGGTGTCAAAATTTTCGGGAAGAGACGCCGGTTCAACGACGAAATCCCGCTTTATGGCTCGTTCGGAACTCCTCGTAGGCTTCGTCGGAAGCTTGAAGGCTAAATTAGGGCTGTGGAAAGTTGCGTGCACCAGCAGGATGTTGGTTTTGATTTGGACCTCATTTTGACATTGTGCTCTTTTGACCGTATGTGTGTTGTGGGTCCTTGACGGTTGAATTATGATGCTTGGAATACACGTTTGAGGCGTTGGTCTCATATTTGCTGTTGACATTTGTGTAGCACTATGAAAGTATGTAATATAGATTTTGCATAATGTTAACATTCTAGATTATGAGAAGATTTAGTGCTTAAAACTTGCATGTTGCTTGAGTGCAGCTTGATAAGTGTGAAGCTGTCATTCTGATTTTTTGCATGGACTACAAAGATCTTAAACATCACATCTTTAGATTGATAAGATACTTGGTGAGAAGGAGTTTTCCCTGAACAGAAGAAAAAAACACTGTGATGACTTTTGTGGAGCACATATTCCTTCTGGTACATCAATACCAAAGTTCTTTTTTTGAACAAAGAGAGAAAAAACACAGAAAGAAAACACACAAAGTATGTATGAAGTTCGATCACATTGCAGTTGATATAGGAGAATTAAGTTTCTCACAAGAAGCTACCAGGCAGGTCATCGTCAGCTTAAATGGTGGGACCATGGGGCAGGAAGCTGAACTAGCATGCTTTCCTACCCCCCTTCAATGTGCTATCCTGATATCCTTACTCTTTCATTGACTTTGACGAAGTAGTTGAGTTGAGAAACCTCCATCTTTGATACCCTTGCCAGGATGGATCTGTGCCAGAATTTGCTGAAGCAGATGGTCTCCCTGGAGGATACACAAATCACAATATCAGACTTAATTTCAAAATGCGTGCGTAAGTGATGAACCGCAAAGCAGAATCTATAAGAATCTGTTTCTCTTAACCATATCTGACCATTCCCGTGATGTAAGGAAGAGAGCTTTTTCATCTAAAAACTCCATACTTAACATATACAATCATTTCGTGTTATAAGTCCCATCTGTTACAAGATAAGATGTTCGATAACTTTCAAGAGAACTGCAGTGACTTTACTTATCATCCTCAAGACGGTATCCCTGTCGGGCATAGATGGAATAGCTCCTCGCTCAGTTGTTGTAATGGCTCCACATGCGTTAGCAAAATAAAGAGCTTCTCTTAACCGCGGCTCATCCTGAAATAAGAACACTCTATTATAACTGTTTGAACAGATTTTAACTAGATTCCTGTGTCTTGGCTATCATCATGAAGATTACCGGGAACAAAACATTTGTAGAAGTTACACTCAGTTAAGTGAAACACCAATAGATCAAAAGTTTCATGTCTTGGTTCAAGCAATGCCCCCAGAAGTCATCTGAAATATCGATACATTATCAAGAGATGAGTTGATCATCTGGTCCAAATGCAAAGGCATGTTGAGATGACCATGTACTAACATCAATGATGGCGGGATCCTTCACGATTTGGCTCAAGCGGCCAGCACAGAATGCGTCGCCGGCCCCAGTTGTGTCGACGACCTGCACTTTAATTCCGCCCACTTTTCCTTTAAATCTCTGCATGCTCACATCATATTCACAGAATTAGTCCACCAGTAATCCGAATATCGAATGGTCAGATTATCTCAGTAAAGGTTAATGGCACCCGCTCTAATAGTAGCTACACTTCACACAAGCTGTCGATTGTTGCTTCATATTCATCTACCTAACCTAGCATCACTGTAGGACTACAGGGAATATCTCGCAAAATATTAGGATAAAATTAGCACATGAGCTAAACAATGTTGGTAAACACATAAATGGAGACCAGGACATGCTCGCAAACCAGTTGCACGCAGACACCTCGCTCAAGAATTATTTTTGTCAGTATTTCCGAACAAATAATGAAGATTTTTTAAATGAAAATATCATGACTGGACTAAGAAGTTCGTGATACAGAGCAGTTTTCTAGAAAATAAATAGTTTTTTGAGAAAAAATATTCACACCTGAGTGTAATAACGCGATCCCTCCTCACCCTCAGTCACCAGCATCAACTTGCATCTAGGATGAAACATTCTCATATTATTCTTATCCTCAGTAGGATCACCACCAGTGAGAAATATCACCTCCTCATCGCTGACCTTCAGAACCCATTGCACACATATGAACCTCGTATCAGGAAGTATCAACCCATGTAACATGTATCATCATCCTTCAGGTATTACCTAGTTTATTTGTGAAAAGACACTCATCATTCAAGCTGACTCGTAAACTTCTCACAATAGGTTTATGCAAAACTGAACAATCTGTATTAGAAGAACGCATGGACTCCATCGACAACGAATTCATCAGTAAATACTCACAAGTTTAACTCAATTTAACACAATGCTGGACTATGATAAATATCAAATACCAGCTTATAATAGTGACGCAAGACGGTACATCACTAATAACAATTTAGTACCCCCACCTTAATTATATCAGCTTGATCCCAAATACTCTTTATCATCTCTTTAGCAGCCTCTGGTGAAGGCCATAATGGTAGTCGAAGATTTGGGTCATAAGACAACAAGCACCCTGCTTCTTTGGCAATTCTCATAGCTTCCATGTGTGTCGAACGTGAAGGCTCCGTGATTAAGCTAATGGATCCATAGTGCAGTATAGAAGCCTGCACATGACATCCAACCGCATGATTAATGATGTGAAGATGGGCATTTATGATAACAAGTTGAGTAACTTTTCGTAGACATTCCGCAGGTTAATTCAATCAATAACAAACAAAATTGAACAGTACACTGCTTGGAAGTCAATTCATGGACATGATGCACGTTATCCTGTCTGAGTATGATAAAGTAGAACATTTGAGGAAAGCATGATTTCGTACCTGCTTGAGAATGTCAACATCAAGCTCCTCCTTCGTAAATAACATGTCTGCGCTGGGGTTACGATAAAACATGAATTCATGCTCCCCATCCTCCCGCAATGTCACAAATGCAAGTGCCGTCCTGGCATTTGGATCAAAGCGACAACCTTGTGTTTTCCACTCTGTTCTCTTTTAACACCTCCACCAACATATAACCAAATTCATCATCTCCAACCTACATCATCGAGCAAGTTACGATGTCATTCTGTTCCTAAAGAAGCAGAAATAATACTGACTAACTCCTACTTAGCGATAACGTATTTGATTTTAGTTTCAATCAGAAAGCTGCAACATTCAAGGGTGTCCCGTGTCAAAAAAAGCTTGCAAACTAATTCGACCTTCTCATATTGGCAAGAGATTCAGGACGAAAGCATCTGATAAATCACATCTCTTTTGCAAGACCGCTTTTGATTGATATAGTAACCATGTGTTCAGTTGCACATTTGGAATATTCATGGTAAGCAATTTGAAAACAGCATAATACCTTACCAACAAAGGCAGAATTACCCCCTAGCTTTGCAATGCCAACGGCAACATTTGCGGGTGCACCTCCGGGCGCTTTCTTAAATGCTGGGGCATCAGAAAGCGAAAGTCCTCCCACTGTTGGTACAAAGTCAATAAGCAATTCTCCAAAGCACGCCACCAATTCGTTCTTACTCTTAACTGCGGATACACAACATAAGTTCCACTATGAAACATTCCCCATGCCATCAATAAAGTCGAAATAATCTCATCGAAGTGCATGCACTGCAACATCGATTTTGCAATATTCACAGACAAAAACAGAAGACTCTCTTGCTGGAGCCTGAAACTAGCTTCAAGAATTAATCTCCTCTGAAGCAATTCGCTGACTAGCTCTCCAACACCCTAATTGAGCTTTGAATGTTTGTTACGAGTGGCACGTTTATCCTGACTAGAATACAGCTTGAAACCAAAGCAAAGAATTTATCTCCATACAAGCACTTGTAATCACTAAGATCATATTATGTTTTCTCACAACCTTGAGAACAATCATCTTCTAACTCCACAAAAAAAATCAAACACTAAATCACACTCGTAAGAATCACTAAGGGAAGATCCACACGGGTTGAAAACCAAATATTAGTTTCGTTGAAGGGATCAGGACGTTTTCCACCTCGGAATCTGGGTGGTCTGAACGACAAATTTTGCGAACCATCTTTTGAGGCACACCTCAGGTGATGAGCAAGTCGGGTGGTGTAATGTCTTTCCACACCCAGGAGGAGAGAGATTCAGACCCACAACAAGGACCAAACAATTCCGAGATTATGAACAGATAAAATTGAAACAGATAGGGCAGAGGACATCGTCACAGGTTGATGTGAAAGTGGCTGTAAATTACATGAATTTGACAAGATACCGCCGCTACATGTGCACGCCATCGCATCTTATTCTGTTGTCTTTCCACTCTATGTTCGTTTCAGTTACAGTCCACTGTGGACGCAATTCTACTTTCATTCTCTCCCATTGACATTTACGGATCCCTGTTTTCCCACTCAGCAATATACGTTATTTTCCAGCAATAGCAGTGCAGCCACTATGTTTTTCCTAATACCGCGCACTGCATATCATTCTCTTCGATACTGCATACTCCGTAAATTCTTGTCGATTCCGTGGTGCCCTGCAATAAAATAAATACGCATATTTGGAATCCGATGGTTTCCTCCTCGAGCATACATCGCGTTCAACCTCTTCTTTCAAATACCCTTAAAGCTATTGTGAAACCTAACCGCTCGTTGTTCACGCGAACCGGCACCAGCTCAGCACTTGATTGATCTCCTTGAAGCACAAGGCTTTTAATCTTCCCGCTTCCACCAACAACCTTCCAGCGGCGAGGAGAAAACCGCATGAGCATTTCAAAATTTGGTATCCATCAGACACATGCGACAAGCCTTGTGCACCTCACCTACCATTTTCAACCTCTTGCCTACATCAAGTTCCTCGGTTACTCATCCACTAGCTTCTCTCCGATTCTACTACCCACACCAAGATAAAGTGAACTGTTGTTTCCCACAAGTGACGGAGGGGCTTATACGATGTGGAAGTCGGGAGACAGAAGATCTGTAACAGGTTACAGAGGAAGCAAAAAGTGAACAGTACGTTTGTTTGTTCGCAATAGTCGCGAAATGGGTGGGGATGTTTATCGCCATGCGATGTTCTGATGGAGTAAGTCTCACTGGAAGTCACATCGACACACTACAAACACTCTCTCGCTGAGACGCGCGAGCATTAGGGCCACGACCTAGAACGAGCTGGAGTTATTCGGGCCTTCCATTTTAAAGATAGCTGAAATTTCTTAAGTTCTGAGGTTCACACTGCAGCACACTGACACTCAGCATTAAGCCGAAATGTAATGGCACATTTTCGTTAGCTCCACAAACTCCTTTACAAGGTTCGAATTTAAATGCTCTGAGAAAAATAGGCATTTCGAAAAGTAGGTAACCTCAAAAGTATGAAAACTACTTACCAAAGTTAACAGACATACATTTCTACTTCAAGATAATAAAACCCCACGCTAAAAAAAACAACATTCTGAAATGCAGTCATCATGTTGATCGAATTCCTCGTTAAAAAGAAAAGTACAATGTTTTCAGAATCTTGGCATTTGGAATAATTATATTGTATAAAATGTCCAAACACAACCATCACATATAACCGGTCACTAGTACGGTTAAGAATACGTAGCCCAGTCATTCTGGCTCATCTTCCATCGCTGATGGCCGCATCTACTTGCCTTCCAAGTGCTAGATATCACTTGACTGCTGTAAAATCCTGAAAAACAGCAGAATACCAAGCATTCATCACAAACTGCCCTGAAATGATCAGACTACAGATAATCCGATAGAAAGGAATTTGAAGAGTGCTGAAACCTTTCAAATATCTTTCTGCAATAAAAAAATAAAATTATCAATAAGTGAAACTATATCGAAAGTGATTCTCATTCTTGACGATAACTCAATATAGTTTAAACAAAAAAATACTATTGATAAATTTTTCGATCAGTTGATAATGGTAGGTAAGGTATCAAACCTGTAATGGCGCACCAACTGCAGAAACCAGGCACCTCATTGAAACGGCCTTGGATGGTTTGGGGACATCCACATGCGGATTTAAATAGAGAGCTGAAATTATCCAGAAGATGAGAGCGAACTTCCACTATCCCACGCAACAGATTACATATATGAGGTTCCAGAAGTAGGCAAGATTGATAGCTGGAGCGGTTATCACTGGTGTCTTTAAAAGACGATGTTATGCTGCTCCAGCTCTAAGTTTAACCATGTTGATGTGGTTGCAAATATCCATTTCACTCACATTAAGAACCTGCACAATGCTCCAGAATGTGTATGAATTAGAAATAAAACCTCTGATATATTACAAACACATTCAGAGGTAGTTTTTTTTAAATTGGAGCATTTATCTATTTTAGGGTTTTCAAAACAAGAAATCACAATAAAACCAAACAGAAAATCAGGAGTAGTATTCAGTACCATATACCAAAGCCTGTTCACGAACTGATTCATCGCACCTAGCGCTCCAGCTTCTGAAAGTAGCTTCTCAATCAATGAAAGTTGAAAAAAATTACCACAGAAGGCCTAAAATCAACCTTCTGTGCACGATGCGAATCCATTTCGGCTCCGAGAGGCCTGCAACTCGTTGTAATAACCCCGCATATCGTACATATCTGCAACATCCGCAAGCGTTTTGCAGCGATACATTGCCTTGCCCTCAGCAAATTCCAAACAAGAGTGATACTGGATCATCTCTTTCAACGTATGCTTGGTCCACTTCACATCATTATCCCATTCGACACATTTCCTAACATATTCTCTTTTCACGTCCTCCCAGAAGAGCTTTCCCTCAGGCCGAAATACAGAAGCATTCCACATAGCTCCTCTGGCCACCATCACCGAGGCAGCGCCAGTCGCATCCTTAATGCGCTGAAAGTCAGAGTACTCAAAAACATCCCCATTCGCAATCACCGGAATGGAAAGCGCCGATACTACCTCTTGAATCCCGTTCCATTGCGCTGGGTCTCGGGGCCTATCCGGCACTCTCCTCCCATGCACAGCCAACGCAGACACCCCCGTCTTCTCAATTCGACGCGCCAGCTCCACGGTCTCCCCGTAAGTCTTCAGCAACCGAATCTTACACGTCACGGGGATGTTCAGATTCCGCTTCAAAGTGGTCAAGATGTCGTGAATCACATCCGGTTTCGATAAAAGCGCAGAGCCCATGCCTCCACTCGTAGAAAAGCTCTTCGGACATCCCATGTTCACATCAAATGCCGCAATATCCCCCGCCACGATATTGGCCGCCTTCAAACACCGAACGGCCTCCGACGTCCCGACCTGGAAGACCACGCGATGTTTCTCCTCGTCACAGGTGCGAAACACGACCTCGTTGCTGCTCTTTTCAACGAAGTCCACCGTCCCAAGGTCTTCATTCACCACACGCGTACAGCGCACCATCTTGTGGTCCACAATCTCCTCGCCATAGGTGATGTCCGCCCCATATTCCGCCGCTAACATACGGAACGGAAGCCCTCCCACCCGCACCATTGGTGCCAGGACGTGCTTGCATCTATATTCTAACTCGGTCCCCATAGCTATGGAGACGACCCGGAATCCTGAACAAGCAATTCACGACTCGCCCACTGAACACACACGGCACGGAGTGTAGTGTAATGTTGTCGAAGATTAAGAAGAATCTGGAATCTAGGTTTTCATCGATGACGACTGAATCTAATATAGATGAAGCTATAATAGAACGAATGATCGTGCATCCGTGATTACGTGTGTGGCTGTTATGGCAACAAAAATTGGATATTAGAGTGGGATGTAACACCTCCGAAATGGAACACAACTTCATAAAGCCGTGAACGATGGAAATACGCATCACGAATACATATTTCATCAATGGTCATATTTGCAGACCCAATTTAAAACATCTTGCAAAAAATTTAAAATTTAAAATCATAAAACAATAATCTATCCTTCAAACAAATCCTTCGAATAAATATTGCATGATCTTAATATTTAATATTTTTTTGAAGATATATCATTAGATTTTATATTATATATTTAAAGATATATAATTAATGCCTTTAAGATTTAAATCTATTTATTTATTTTTTACTTATAATCATTAGATTTTTTTGAGGTATGTTTAATTTAAATATTTTATAAATTTTATAAAAATATAATAGTTGAGAAACATCAAAAAAATTAAAATAAATTTATATAGAATTTTTATGTAAATTTATTTTTACTATTATATGCTAAAGTATAAATAAATAAAATTTATTATTATACTTAATTATTTCACCTTGACTTTTAATGGATTATTTAACTAATTTATATTAGTAAAAACTTAAAATATCAAAAATATTAATAATTTAGAGTTGTTGATATAAATATATAAGTTAGTGAAGGTGTCAATGACTTGGAACAACAAGCAAGCAAATATCATAAAGTGGAGTAGTTTTTATTAGAACATTATTGATTGTTGCTTTAACATATTTGTAAGGAAATAGAGATATGGTCTTTATATAATAGTGTTTAGAATCTTGTTTAATAATTAGTAATATCAATAAAGATGTATCTTTGTTTTTACAATTGCAACACCATAAATGAACTCAAAATTACACAGTGAAGTTCTATAATGGTTATGCATTATAAATGATAAAGTCATCAAATATTATCATGTTACCTTGTCAAAAATTTTAAAACATAATAATATAGTATGTAATAAAACTTTGAACACGTCTGGAATCTTGAACCCACAATAAAATATATTAGTTAAAATATTTAAAAATCTAAAGTCTCATAATATGTTATATGATGATTAATAAAAAGTTAATATTTATTGAGTGTTAATATTACAAGTATATAATAAAAATATAATTAGCAATATAAAAAATTTATTAAATTTTACATGATGGCATTAGACAAAGTTATGAAAAATTGGCATAATTATTTTTTATATCTAGTATTGTATTATTAATAATGCTTTAATTTTATTTTTTATGTGTGAAAAAAATTTTAATATTTATTTTAAACCATTATATACTATATTTTAAAATATATAATTTAAAAACATACTTTAAAATACTTTAAAATATATAATTTATAGCAATAATAATTGTTATAATTATTTATATTTTAAAATAATAAAAAATAGACAAAAATAAATAAAAATATATTCATAATTTTTTTTTTCAAACCATGTAGTAGTTGTGGAGAAAAAATCAACATATTTATCAGTAAAATAAAATAGTTATGAAATATGAAATATTAAATATAAAATTAATATATATATATATATATATATATATAATATTTATCTTATATTATTTTATGATGCTAGTTGCCTAAGATAAAATATAACATAAAATTGTATGAAGTTTAGTTCTTTTGAGATTGTTAAAAACAAACAAATATTTTTATATATAATATTGTTTCAAAAAATATTGTATAAAGCTTAGTTCTTTATTATTGTATATTATATATTTCTTTGTTGTATAATAGATAAATATATATTTTTTATATTTTTTTAAAAATAAAATAATAGTTAAGATATATAAGTGATAGTTTAGTAGTGATGTAATTACTTCAAAAGATGTCACACTAGTTAAAAATTTTAAAAATAAAAACCTTAAAATTATTAAGTTTTATTTTTTTAATAAAATAAAATATATTAAAGCAAGTTATTATACAAATTAACTATATTTTTTATAAAAAATAATTATAGGATTCTTTTTATATGTATTAATTATTAATTATTAAATAAAATAACCACTTTTTAAAAAAGATGGTAGATCAATTTTATTTTACTTGCTGAAAATTGAAATTAAAATATTATTAAACCTAATTTATAAAACAATATATTCAAAAGAATTGGTTTTAACAATGTGCATATTCAATGAACTTTTAGTCATATTTTAAAATTACTAGTATTATTATTATTATTATTCTTTAATGTTTATAATATTAATAAATATATTATTTTTTATATTGATTTTTTAAGAATATTCAACGAATTTAATATTCCATACAAATACTTTAAAATTATATCTATTTAATTCTATTTTAATGCCACCATTCAAACTTTTCTTCTTCTCTTATATATTTTTTATTTATATTAATGTTTGTAATATTTTTCTTCTCCTAAATAAAATAAATGATATAATATAATATGTCATATATTTATCTATTTATATATACCAATTAGATCTTTTTTGAAGTAATTATTCCACCATATTCAATTCACAAATCCTAATTATTTATTAGCATATATTTTTATTATATTTTTATTCTAAAGACACTTCAATATATTTGTGAGAGTTATAAGTAATTATTAATTAAACATAGAACTTCAACTAATTATCAATTCTTATGTCTAAATAATTATATATACATATATTCTTCTACTAGTCTTGGTTTTAATAACTTTAGCCACTACTTGTGCTTGCTTGTTTACGATACTTATAGCAAGAACCACTTATCTCACAAAACACCTTCTAATGAGGAATTACTTTGGTGTTTTGTTAACACTTTCTAAGAAAAGAATGAAGCCAAAACATCTCTTATAATTCTCTTGCAATAGATGTCCTCCATGAATGAACAACAATAGACTTGCATTCATAACAAAAGACAAGTAGAAATCCCTCTGCAATTGCTTATCCCGTAAATTTTAATACCTAACCCTAAACATCTAATTCTAAACCATAACCCTAAACCCTAGTCACAAATGCAGGATGGATGGATGTTGGTGAGGACATCCATCCAGTGCGACATCCTCCGCCAGAGAGTGGAGTAGCAGGGGAGGGGGATGATTTCCCGCCAAACCGGCAACAAAACACGACAAAACCAGGCAGCACACTTCAAAGGACTTGGCAGCACTGGGAGCCCAATATTAAATACACAGCTCGAAGGATAATGGCCACATTCTGTATGTAGAGTGGGTTATGGTTCCATGTGGGCAGTTTAGCGAGCACTGTACACAACCCTGGGAGCCATGGGAATGGTTCACCGGTATACAATGAGAAACAAACTACGAAACAGTGAACAAACTAAATTTGGATTGGGCGTGAAGGAGCAGGAAAGTTCAGCAATTCTTCGGGAAGAGAAACGTCCTGCAACGTGTTTCGATGCCTACATGGGTGCCACGGTGGTCATCTTCCAGTGTCGCCCGTGCTAGAGCGTGGGAGAGCCATCGAGGCTTTGGTTTTTTCATATTGAGACTCGTGCACTGTTGAAATCTATCCCTGGTGTGGCAATACCCTCGGATATGGAGTTTTTATAAGAAGGTCGGGAAGAATCCAACTGGCTTGTGCTGGGATTCTTGAAATAGGAAGCTTCTGACGAATTTTGGCATCGTTTTCTTTGTGGCGAGTGGTTGGGAAACGAGGAGCTTGGGTTCATGCGAAGTTGGAGATTGTTTTGCAGGTTGGGGAAGATGTAAGGGTTAGGTTAAGGTTTGGCGGGGGCCAAGATGGACGTCTCGATGGGAGGAGGGGAGGAAGAAATCGCTGCTTTGCGGGAGCAATTGCGCCATGTGCAAAGCAAGGTCGAGCACTTGCGACGGACTTGTTTGGAGCAATCGAGGAGCTTGGCTGTGACGGTCCCCGATCTTGAAGCTGCTGTAGAGCTCTCTTTGAAGGTTTGTAATGATTTGCACTCATGTTCTATAATTTTTCGGGCAATGTGGTTGTCAGATGGAACTTGAGGTCTGGGTTTTAGGGTTTCGGTTAATTCGTTCTGAGCGTGGCAATCCAACATGTTCTCATGTCATCTTCACGATCTTGTCACGATTTCACAGGGTGAGGTTTTTTGGTTCCTTTGGTTCTGACAAAAGGGCCTGCTGGAAAGGCTCTGGTGTAATTGTATTATGACGATTTCGTGAACGAAACTGCATTGAGATGGCATACGCCAATTGAGTTGTATCGCTCGCGGGAGAGCTGTTTTTTTTACAGCCTCCATTTTGTAGCAAGTTCCGTGATTGGGATGTACCATTGATTGTTTGCATACGTGCTTATACATTTCCTACTTTTCTCACCTTTTTCGCTGTTGCTACGCGCATGTGGATTTGAAGTTGCTCTTCTGCTACTAGTGCATAAATGGCACGAAACGGTGCATGTATTTGTATTAAAAGAGAGTTTGTATAGTTGTGCCAAAAACTCCTATTATGAGTTTTTTTTTAATAAGGAATGAGAGTATTCTTGTTTCGCTGGTAAGGGAGTGACGTTGATCATACACTTCGTTTTGCAGGTTGCGTCCGTTTTTGGCGGACTAGAGATTAAAAGGAAGCATCCTACAGAGATTCAAGAGGCTGTTCAGAAGAATTCTGATAGTGTCCATGCAATTAGTGGTGGAGACCATAAAGAACTGCCGGGAGGTCCTAGGTATGCTGGTCCTGGACAGAGCTTTTCAGGGGGATTGTCGAATGGCTCTGTTGAGCAAAGGGGGATACTTGGTGCCCCATACAAGGTGAATGTGGATATTGACATGGGTGGACCTAGATTGCCTGGGGATTCCTGGGGTGGAGCTGACGGGCCAGTTCAGGGCGAGGGATGGGGAGCTGACAATTGGGGAGGTGGTGGTTGGGATGGTGGCCGGGGAGCTGGCCCTGTAAATGCACTGGGAGTCGTGAAGGCAATGATTGCTGGGTACCTGCTGTCACACATGACAGTTTTGCCCATAGATTCTTTGACCATCTGCTATCGAATGCTTGCCAAGGAGGTAAACCCTATTGAGATCGATGCACTGCATGAAGTGGGAGGTGGTGGGGAGGCAGGTGGCGTCACAGCCGTGGATTATGCTCTGCGGTCAATGGCAGAAGCAGGAGGTCTGCAGATTGAGGATATTGAAGATTGTCAGTATGGCGGATTTCACGTTTTGGTTCTGAATTTTGAAAGAGGAAGGTTGATGAAAGAGCTTCCTGGCGGTTGCTTGCCGCCACCTCCACGGATGGGTGGAGAACACCACCATAGAGGCGTGATGGAGCCAAATGGAGGGCCTCACGGTCTTCCTACGAGGCCTGATATGTGGGATCATCTTCAAGGAGGTCCGCCTCCTCCAGGAGGCCCTATGTTTCCAGGTGGTCCTCTCATGCTTCCACGAAATGGACCTCGTGGTATGGGCATGCTTGGTATGCCTGGAGGAGGTCCAGGGTTAGGGGGTGGTTTTGGTGGACCCTTTCCGAGGCCTCCCCATGGACCTGGACTTCATGGTGGCATGGGCGGGAAGGGCCGGGGACCTGCAGAGGAGGAGGATATTGATGCGTTGTTGCATAAAAAGTCGTTTAAGGAACAGCAGCAATCAAAGACAGCTGAGGAGCTCTTAGAGCTGTTGCATCGCCCTACTGCAAAAGAAACGGCAAATGCAGCAAAGGTTACTATTACTCTTATTATTCAAATATATATTCGATTTAGATTGATGTTTGGTTATTTTGGATTTTCTTATATCTTTTGAAATATTTTAATTTTAAAATTTTTAATATGTTTTGGTATTGATGACTTGTTCAGTTTAAGACAAAAGGAGGTTCTGCGTTGAAAGAATATTGTGCCGCTCTTACAAAAGAGGACTGCCGACACCAGCGGAACCATTTCATGGCTTGTGAGAAAGTGAGGCTTCACTGCACCTTCTTTTCATGCTCCTTACTTCATGCCTACTTCCAGTCACTGAACTTTCTTACGATGGATAGCTAGCGATGTAAGGATGGCTTTGACTTTGTTTACTTCTCTGCACAGCGGCAGTAGTTTCTTGTGACATTTACTTCTTGTTTGTACTTACGCTGCGGAGTGTTGCTGAATCGGCATGTTTTAGTTTATTCATTTAGTTAATGTTGAATCAGGCACATGTAGAACCGAAGATCACATTCTTCTATCTACATGCCTAAAGTTTCTGATACACCATTGTCCGTATTGACTTGAAATCAGATGCATTTTCGCCGCATTATTGCACCCCACACAGACTCAAATCTTGGGGACTGCTCATTTTTGGACACTTGCCGTCACATGAA
This sequence comes from Physcomitrellopsis africana, assembly GCA_036785485.1. NCBI lineage: Eukaryota > Viridiplantae > Streptophyta > Bryopsida > Funariales > Funariaceae > Physcomitrellopsis > Physcomitrellopsis africana. The sequence continues at coordinate 142,628 of JAWRVF010000440.1, read as the reverse complement.
GGTGCATATTCTTGATTTCCTGGGCTACCCCCTCAATCCATGTTCCTCACAGCTTCTTTTTACCTTTCATTTTAGAAGGTGATCTGCTGGCTATGGGTGTCAGCAGAAGATGTTTCACTACGCCGATATTATTTCAATTGCGAGATGTTTTCTACACAACGTTTTTTCTAACTTGCGGATTGGGGTATTGCTTCATCTATCTGTCTTGATCATGGATTTGCGATTGATAAACATTACGTGTTGAATGAATACAGACGTGCAAGTATGTGCACTATGAGTTGGATCCAATTCCTGATGTTCCGGACCTCATGATGACTCCGGGCATACTGCCTAATCAGAGGCCTGGATCTAGGCCTCAACGTGCAGAGTATTGTTCAGATGCAGAACTTGGAGAGCCTCAATGGGTACAATGTGATATACGTAATTTTAAGATGGATGTTCTGGGACAGTTTGGAGTTATTATGGCAGATCCTCCATGGGATATTCATATGGAATTACCCTATGGGACTATGGCTGATGATGAGATGCGTAATCTGAATGTACCAGCACTGCAAACAGATGGACTTATATTTCTTTGGGTCACTGGTCGTGCTATGGAACTCGGACGGGAATGGTAATTTTCTATATTTTCCCAAACTACTCTTTCGATGGTTAGGCAAGTATTCCCGAAGTATGTATTGATTAATTCTGATTTCAGAATTATTAATGTGCACACATGTATTTTTATAGTCCGTTTGGTGCATACATGATGTCAGCTTAGATTTGTCTAACGTAGTGCGTTTACTTCGAACATGTCCATTCTGTAAATTGTGCAACCAGCCTGGAGTTATGGGGCTACAAAAGAATGGAAGAAATCATCTGGGTCAAAACCAATCAGCTTCAGCGAATTATCCGGACAGGGCGAACAGGTCATTGGCTAAATCATAGCAAGGAGCACTGCTTAGTAGGTATAAAAGGCCATCCTGATGTCAATCGCAATATTGACACGGATGTGATTGTTGCAGAGGTTCGAGAAACAAGCCGGAAACCTGATGAGGTACTTCTTATACTATTTTTCTTCTTTCTATGCAGTTACAGCTTAGATTCAGTGCGAAAGCGATTAAGGTCTTCTATTTAAAACATACTTCACCTGTCCCTTCTTTATGCAAATGGATTTGCAGAAAAGTTGAGGATTCATTCTACTGTGGGGTCATCTTTGTCGAAATTTGGCTACACCTATGTGGGTATTCTATTTACCCCTTAAAGATTATCTCTAGATATATCTCTTTGATGATGCATTTCCTCTTGCATTGTTGATGCACTATTTGTGTTCTAAAAAGGGCTTTTGCCTGCAGATGTACCCTTTATTGGAAAGAATAAGCCCAAGAACACGAAAACTGGAGTTATTTGCCCGAATGCACAACACACATGCAGGGTATGTTGCATATTTTCTATCTAATGCGTATTTGTTTCTTGAGTGCTTCTTTTGAAAATAATCTTGTTTTTATATTTAGATTAGTTAATTAATTAATTATCTTCTCTCCTGTCTAATGCCACCGGAAACCGGGTCATATTTTTACTAGACACTATGTATGTTGATTGCTTCCCATGTACACTTTTAATGACATGTTTTGAAGAGAATCAACACCGAGCTTTGCACTTCAAGCGTCGTCCAATATGCAATAACAAACATTTACAATTACTCATTCCTTGTGGTCGTGTCTGCAGGTGGATATCGCTTGGAAATCAGCTAAATGGAGTACGCCTTGTGGACGAAGGGTTGCGTGCACGATATAAAGCAGCTTATCCAGACCAAGTCATTCAGCCCCCTGACTCACCTACACGAACCGAAACTAAGGCCAGTGTTCAAGACAACGATTCTGCACCCACTCAAACGAAGAGCTCACCAGCATCTGCACAAAGAGTTGAGCTTATTACAGCAGTTTCGACGGTAACCGTAAATACTACAATTGTGACCAACGTGGATGAGAAGGTACCTCTGCATGATACTGAAATGCTCGATTGACTTGTTGACCATCACAGCAGTAATTTGTAGCCCATCGTGATGCCTTCCCACTGCAGCCCTTCTGCTCATAGTTTTCAAAGCAAAAAGCGTCGGATATACCCAAATATGGAGCTGCAGATGTAGAATTTTTTTGGGGGACATCAGTGTCCCACGGTGATATCTCATTATAGATCACTTCATAAGACAAGTTCGAGTGCAAACATGTCTTTGGGTGCCACTGTTGGAGTCCAATATCGTCGCGAGCCCGGTCTAATGAGAGCATCTCCACTTCGCCGCTTTCCATGTGTTTCACAAAGTCGTGAGGTGGAATAGACATTCTGAAGAGGCATTGCATGCGTTTGAAGTTGTAAGTTAAGAGTACTTTGCAGGGCAGTTACTGATCATGACCACACGGTAATGTAAGGATCAACCAGGAGGTCGACAGCATCTGATTTTAGGAATCTACTGTTACCTTAGTTCTGCATTGTGCTAGTTTCAGCATGGTGCTTAGGGGTTGTGAAGGTCATGTACTGGATTTTTGGCCATCAGTATCTTGAGAAATTATGTACTTGCTCTTCATCCCAGGATGCTCCAAAAGTCATGAAGTGGCTTAGGAACAGAAATGTTTCTTCTCTTCCAATTTACGAAAGTTTCCTCTTCAAGTATCCGGACTTTTCTTGATGCTTATGTCAGGTGGCTGACTATGTTATACATTGTTGACGTTTTTAAATATATATTTAAAAATGAATAACTAATTGCATATGTAATTATGATTGATACAAATAGGGTGGACTTGCACAATGATCATTGGATATTTCTTGTAGATGGTTGGGGTTTTGTTCTAGTGATTGATAAAAATGATTTGGATTTTGACTTGTACCCAAGTGAGGGGTGCAGAATGGTGGTACCAACATCCTAGCATGAATGGGCCTTTAGTTACAATGTAGTTACCCTTGGTATAACACAGGGATTATAACGAGAAGATATGTTCTTTATTATTAATGATTGCTAATTTATGTGATTAAAATCATCACACTATTTGATTAGTGATAATGTCTTAGCAATAGTCATATCATCTAATTATTTTAAAGCATTCTTTTTTAGAGATTTTTAGAATATGACTACTCATATTTGTTTTGAGAGTCTTCAACATCTTTTAAAGTTAATTGTATATATATATATATATATATATATAATCATTTTATTTTTTTCTAAATCCTTTTAGACCTTTTTAAATTCATATCTTTTTAACTTTTTTGATATTTTTTCAATATCATAAGTTGATTCTTTATAATAATATTAGTTTCTAAATAATTTCATATCATTAAAAAATTGATGCCATGTTCATGTCTTCAATCATTGTATGCAATTAGTTACATATATAGTTTTTGAATGTCACAATTGTGATGACTTAAACTACATTTGTACATATTCATGAGATGATAATATAGTTGTTTATTTTGCCATGTTGCCCATAGCAATCTTATCATTTGATAGTAGTAAGTAAAAAGATGATTTTTATATGGAGATTGCAATACAATTGATTCAAAGCAAAATTTATTTTGACAAGTATTGTGTTGCAATAATTGATACAAATAAGGTGGACTGGTACAATGATTATTAGATATTTCTTGTAGATGCTTTGGATTTTATTATACTGATGAATAGAAATAGTTTTGATTATGCATACTTGTCAATGTGATATAAAATGTGGATATGTCAAATTTCATTGTAGTGATTAGTACATAGAATGGATTCTGCACATTATAGGTTGATTTGGTACATTTTTAGTTGCACAAGTGATTCTTTGTATACATTTTTGACAATTTGTGCAAAGTTTTGTGACAAAAGAGTTTTCAATGTTAGAAATTATATTACAAAAGCTAGTACTTGCTACTTGTGCAAGTACTTTAGGATTAGAAAATCTTTTGAAACAAGATGGTCTTACATTCTTTACTATTCTAATTTTATTCTTATAAAATATTGTAGAATATTTTAAAGATATTTTTTCTAAAAAAAATCTATATTTTTAAATATCTCTTTCTAATTTTTAATGTCTACAATATATTAAATAATATAAACCAGTTTTTCTTCTCCAAACTTCACAACTTTATAATTTTTCAATCTTCTATTCTAATAGGAGATGAATTAAGTTTTTGAATCATGCCTTGCTTGACATCTTGGTTTTTATGCTTGATGATACATGAGTATAATGATTGGGAATGGTTGGAAAATTTAGAATATATAAATACGGTTTGTTGCTTTTGTCAATATTCTTTGCTCTTATCTTTAATATAATTTTTTTTTTCAAATTCTAAAATAATTCTTAACATAAAACAAAGTCAAAGTGGTGTACATTATACAAGTTGTTGCAATAGACTTTTTTATAATATTATTATGAGATATTTGCTATTAAAAAATCTACCACATATTTTATTATCTAGAAATTTGTTTATAAGGTGAAGATTGAATTACATTCTATAATTGCTTTATTTAATGGTAATTATTTGCTAACTATTATAACTAAGTTTTAAAAATAGTGTGGGATACTTTTTGTAGTTGGTTTGATTGACAAAATCCAAATCTATATTGTTCTATTTAAATTTTATAACAAGTAATTTGATACAACTTAAAAAATATGCAATTTATAATAGGAATAGTATAATGGTTTTATTTTTATTACCTTTAACTTATTTATTTATCTTCCAAATTAAAAAAATTCCAAAATATATTAATGCACTAATCTTCCAAACTAGTACTAATAGGTTGCTTATATTTAGATTTTTAAAGATGGCATCATTAATATCAAAAAAATCATATTTATATTCTTATGAATTTCTTTAAATTTAGAATTATTTTCTTAGCATTGATAAAGTTAAAGTGGTATAAAAATAGAATATAAGTTGAATTATTTGAATTTTGGATAAAAAGATAATAGTTAGAGTCTTTCTAAGTTTGAAGGCCATAATTAAGTTATTGATTTCTTATACTAGAAGTTCTTGATTGAATAAATTTGTCTTTATAATCTCAAAGGTTTAAGTATTTCTTTCTCATTTGTATTGTATGTTTTCCATAAATATCTCTTTTTAAATTCTATATTCTTTTAATTTTTTGGTCAAGTCATTTATTTCTCTTAAAATTTACAAAAGTTTCTTACTATTCTTCATTGTAATATCTTTAAGAGTTTAGTGTGCAAAGTTGGATTTTTGCCAAATATAAGTATTTTCTATATATCTTAAAGATGCAAATACTTATATATATATATATATATATATATATAGGAGACTTTTGTTAAGACAAAGAAAAGATAACTTCATTGCTTTAGTGTGCTTGATGTGATTGATTTTGGATTGACTATATACACAATGAAAGAATATGAAGTTCAAAAAATAAATTTTAGTAGACATGTATTATGCATACATATATGCAAATTTATTTTTATTTTGGAGTGGTGTATCAGCTTCTATATGTCTATATCTTACTTGTATGAGGGTGATATTTAGATCTATAGAATCTTCTTGCTAATTTTATAATAATATAAAAATATACCTATTTTTGCTCTATTGATCTTATTTCTATTTCAAATTTCTAAATTGGATGTTTAAAAAATTAATTATAGAATTGTCCTAGTTGTCTATCTCATTGCCAAATTCTTTTATGTCAACTTTTAATTGTAGCTATTAGTACAAGATATAATTATTGTTTGTTAGATTAAGCACATTATAGTAATACAACAATATTAGGATAGAATAAACCCTTGTAGTTTCTTTTCTTGCCTCTATGACATATTTAAATCAAAGTATTTAAGAAAGTTGATGCATGTACTTTTGTATATATCAAAAATATTTTTATACTTTAATAGCATTATTTTCCATTTGTATCTTCATATTGTAATATTCTAATGACACTAGTAAATTTCCTTGCCATTGAGATTCATCACTATCTTATTGCATTTGCTTTCTTTAACCTACATACAATCTAGCTTGTCCTCCACATTTTATTTTTTGAACTACTTTTTCTTCTTAAGGTTCCAAGAATACATACTTTTGCTAACAACCAATATGGGTACCAATCCTTCCAATTTTTGAAACCAAAGCTATTTAAATCTTTAAGAGAAAATAATATAAGGAAGTTACATAATTGCCTTCTAGTTTTTTTTATGTGTTTTTTCTACTCAACTCTACTTTTAAATACATACATGATTATTTTTCATTGAAAAATAAAAATTTAATATTAGAATATAACCAATTGAATAAAAATAATTTATAAAGTATATAATATTTTCATATATTTTGTATACTTTAGCTTTGTTTAGTAGATTAATAAGTATTTGAACATATAATTATATTAGGTACAAGTCACTTAGAAAAAATTGATTGTATTTGCTTTGAAAGAATAAACTTAATAGCTATTTTTGAATTTAGTTATCACACACTCTACTCTATTATTTTAAGTAGCAAGAATCCATGAACATCAAAGGTTTGTAAAACTATTAACTATATTAAATATTGTTACTTGCTTCTATGTAATTATATGTGCAATTGGGCCTAAAACTACACCTTCTAGCTAAGCCATAATCTTATCACAACTTCCATGTGTAAATATATATTTTTATATCATCTTTAACAATTAATTTTTGTTGCCACCAACCTTAGAGTGTGAATAGATCATAAAAGATACAAATATAATATTATAGATAATACCATTCTAATACCTTACACATGAATAAGATCTTACATTTAATCTTAATTTAGATATTGGTAGTATTATGAAATTAGATTTTAAAAATATATTAAGTAATGAATAATAAAATTATAATTGTTGTTGGATAGTAAGTAAGTAAGTAAGTATTGAAATATGTTGTATTAAAATAGGCTTCTATTTTCTTTCACATAATTGTAGAAAAATTATAGACAAAAGTAAAATGTAATTAGTTCTAAGCATATAGCTTTTAAGTTATTTTTTATATTATAAATAAAAAATATTATAAAAATATATAAATAAATAAAAATGATAATTATTTAATATATTAATTGATTGTATAATAAAATTAAAAAATATATATACCTCAAAAAAAACTTTGAATAGAAAGGAAAAATATTAAATGAATCATGTTCTAATGCAATTTTTTAAGAATATAGAAAGCTTTGCTATACAAGAGATTAAAATAATAATAATAATAATTTTAAAATTTGTACAATCAATGAATCAAAAATATATAATTAGATAAATTTTTTGGGTAGAGCTAATTGATTAATCAGATTTTACTGAAAATAATATATTATTTTAAAGAATATTTGAATATGTAAAGGCACCAATTATTTTTTATACAACTCAGAAAGACCAAATAACTATAGTAACTTCTATTTGAAATATAAGAATATTTAATTTTTTTAAATTAAATAAAAGATAGATGATTTATATTGCATCTTCAGTTTTTAGAATACCTTTTTGTAATGGACAACCAAAAAACATGAAAAATTGGATTTGGGTGTAGGCTCAACTTGTACTTGTTTTAAAATTGTATTAAAACAAAAAGATTCAAACCAGAACATTTAAATATCAAAAAAGAATTCAATTACTCAATATGAACTACAAGGCTTTTAATGATCTATTTTGAAATAGTTACATTCAAAAAAATGATTATTTTAAATGTTTGAGTATGCAAAGAGATTCACATTTTTTGCAAAACCAAATTTTTAAAAAATTATTCAAATTTTCAAAACTTTATGAGAATGTGGCAAGACTTTTCAAAATTGGAGGATGCCTTGAAAGTGAAGGCCTTCCAAAAAAAAACTCAATGCTTCTACTTTACAAAAAAGGATTCATTAAGCTGTACAACAAAATAAGTGGCAAACAGAAAGGAAAGAAGAGAAAATATAAATATTCAAAAGAAAGAAAAGAAAAGAAAAGAAAAGAAAATACTAGGTGTGAAATATTAGGTGAAGAGACAATTATTAGTTTACAGAATGAATGATTGTAACTGCTATAAATATATATTTTAAAAAAGACAAAAACAAAAGCTAGTTATATGAACAGGGTGATTACTACGCTGGAGTTACTGACGCTTTGAAAGGAAAGCAGTGTTGCAAATTATTTCCGGAGAAGGGGAATCCCAAATATCCCATTGCCTTTGGAACGCTCCCATCTCCTCCACGCACTCTTCCCGCGACCTCGACTGAAAATCCTTTATTTCCTCGTCCGGCCCTAAATTACGTTTGTTAACTTCGTCCGCGATCCGTCGCCAGGTCGGCGCCCAAGGCTTGATTCCATCACACACGGTGACCCGTTCCCCTTCGATGCCGGGCCAGTCCCAGTCCCGCCCACGGCCGTTAACAATCTCCGCTGACGCCGTCCCATTGACCTCGGCGTCACACGGCCGGCAATAGGCCCCACTCATTGCGCCTTCCGAGGCCATGGACAGGAGGAGCAATCCCCGCGGTGGGGGCGGGCACCGTGGCGTCCGTAGCGTCATAATGCAAAACGGAACCTGGATGGGCTTGAATGGCACTCCCGAGACAGTAAGCTGGGCCTTGTAGGCGGATTCGGAGTTCAGGCCGCGCAGGCCGCGCTGGTGCATCAATGGCAGCAGGGTCAACCGCGAGTTCGCCGCGCGGCTGGTGTGCGGGGAACCCATTCCGAAACGGTCGTTGAGTCCGTGGAACATGCTCCCCACCGCGACATAGTAGTAGTTCGGATCCAGCTGCGAGATGTCGGGTACCGGGGCGCTCCAGTACCCGTCCGCGCGCGCGCGGATGATCCAGTCATACGTGAAATTTTGTTGGACTTCGTACTTGTTCACCATTCCGTAACAGCCTTCCACGAGATTGAAGTACTGGAGGAGTCCCTGCACCCCACGTGGAGATCCCCATGATGTGATGACTTCTCTTATGATTTTCGTCTCGGGTAGCGTTTGTGGAACGAAGATCTTGGCAACGCGGAGGTTGCGACCAGCGAGAAGGGTTAGCTTGTGGCTGTCTGCATCCAAAGGAGAATGTAGAAAGACATCGGTGTTCTTATAAACGTCCAAGAGGTGCTTTCGTAGACTGGGTCCAGTGAGTTCGAACATCCGGACTCCACCAACTATACAGACCGCAATCCGACGAGTGTCGTTGTAGAGCGGCTTGAACTGATCTAGCGACGGTGTCATCGGTTCTGTTAAGGATTCGACAGGTGGGAAGCCGGCTTTCTCTACAGCAAGCCTGCAGACGTAAAACCCCGCACAGTTTAGTGGATTCAGAAACTGGTAGTGGGTGTAGGCTATAACCCCTGCCGCGAACATGACCATCCATGGCAACCACGAGCGTAGCCTCAAATCCATCACCTTCCAGCAGCCCATCACTGATTATTACTCCGCTGTCTTGGCATTATCCAACCTAAAGGAAAGCACATTCAACCAAATATCGCCCTGGTCAGACATGTAACTTAAATAGTGCTCCAGATGTAATTACACAGAATTTGTGCTCACATTCGATTGAGTAACACGCAAATGGCTACAAGGGAAGTATCCTCCTGTCGTCTATACAAATTCCGAGCACGCCGCCAATTCTCTTTCGTTTCTTTCAATGCTTGGAATGCTCGACTGAGCTGTGACAACCAACCTCCTTTGCTTAATTCGTGAATGACGTATTGGAAACTTTCCTTCCAAGCGGCGATCACATTCATTCTTGGCCGAATCTATGCCCCCATTGAATTCGTCCGAACTGGTGGGTCTCTCTTTGTTACATCAAGATGGATGTGCTTAAAAAAAGCAAGGGATGATTACGCAGCTGAAGTAACATTTTCATTGTCCTTTAAAATCTACACCAGCTTCTCTAGCGTCACAAAACCAATGCTACGACCCAGTACACGAACCCACAACTACAGTTAATCGTCATACCAAAGTGGCTGCTGCCCAGAATTGTGGTGGCTCTTCAAATCCAGTGTGATTACCTAAGGGTAAAGACAGCACCCTCTTCTACCTATTTTGTACCAAAATCGCCTCTGTTCTAGTCAAAACCAGATAAAATAAGTTTTTTGTTTACTTTTACTTTTACTTTGTTTTTTCTGATAATTTGATGCATGGTTCCTTGAGTGATAGAATCTGATAAATTTAGGCTCGATTGCTCCATTTATGTCCGGTTGTTAACCAGACGAAACGAAAGGTTCCGGCAAGAACTCGCACAAAATTATTGCAGGAAAAGAGGATCAGTTTTGATTGTCCAATCCGGTTGGTTCAAACGATGGGGGTCTTGAAATGGTCTCTACTAGGCCCTTGAGCTGTCGCAGCTAACAGGTGGTGGAGCTTCCGCGCTTATTAGAAGCTCAAAGAGATAGGAGCTTTAAATCTCACCAATATGCTTTTATCTAAATTGAGATTTTGCAGGTAATCGATCGCCGAAGAAATTGAGAATCTACAATGTACACTGTGTCAACGAAAAGAAACGGGGCAAGATAGTGCTAGGACTCTCGACTAATTACTGAAATTTTGAAGGGATTCGATCGACACTAAATCAGTGGAATTATCGAACTTCTGTCTGGAGCAACCGTGCACACAGAGAATGGGGACACTAACAACGGACGAGTTAAAAAATCAGAATCTGTGAGTTGAGAAAACCCATGAGGATATTCGGAGCAAGAGCATGCTAAGGGAGGACTACAAAGGGGGAAAAATATACCAGGTCGGCACTATACCCTCGATCTCCAAAAGTTTGTAGACGGGATTACTTCGTGATGGCTAATTCGCAACCGTAGAGCACATTCTGTTCTCGCAAAAGGCCGTTAAAGATCCTGAAAATCCTGAAAATCCTCTCGATGCAACCTAAGGGTTGCGTTACGACTAACTCCATTAGCTAGCGGTAGCTAAAGCAGCACAAGTGCCATGCTTCACTCCACATTCCATTGCCCAATATTCCTCCAACACTGATGCAGTGAATAATGCAAGCTTGAACTACAAGCTCGGTGATAGAACTGAAAAGATATTCGAACCTAAAACTCACCACTGATTCTAAACAAACGATCTCTCCGATTCACTCCCCGCGAACTTCCACTCACAATCCTCCACACCACTCAATCCTCTTCAAGGAAAATTATACAAACAATTCAGAACGGCCTTTGAGATTGCACCTTATTCGCTCACAACGCGGTGAGGCACGTCATCTGAGCGCAACCGCCATACTCCATGGTAGAATCAGAGACGCAGCCACTGATGAAGCAGAGCCCATCGCCCCAAATAACGAGAATTCACAACTGAAACAGAAGCAGCGACGCTTGAAGGAGACAGTGATTCCTGAAGCAGCAACAGATGGAAACAGAAGTAGCGATTCCTGAAGAACCAGACGGCGACTTCTGAAGTAGAAACAGCTGGTTGGTGAACAGTCTAAGGTCTGACCCAATAATAGTGACAGTATTGGAGCATGCACAGCCGTGGCCCATGAATCGAGGTGCTCTTAAACATGCCCCGTCTGGGATAACTCCGGAGTTTCAAGCGGTCACACTACGTCGGAAGCTCCTCCGCAGGACGAATGCACCACCCTACTCCGGCAGCAGCTTAGAGGATGACAATTTATTCATCCGTTATATTTAGATGAAAATGAGCGGATGATATGAAGGAGCCCCACGTGCAGTGCATTTTGCTGCAGGGTTGTGATTTATTTCGTATATTCTCAACTCTTTGTTTGAAAGGGAACACGTCACTTTCATATAATACCGGTACTAATAATTGCACAATCCTATATTTAATATTGAATAGTGTCTTGACAATGGATCCCCAATGCAAACCTCTCATGAGTAGTATATAGTAATCAAAACATAGGGTTGATTTGCGAAAGAGTGAGAGGAAAACTAACCAATAATAACTTCCAAGATGAACAGTATGGACCACAAAATGTGCCAATGTGACCAATAAAACTGTACACGAGTTTTCATTTTTCTTTGTTTTTTTTTTTGTTTTTGTTTCTGTCTTTTTTTTTTGAATGATTGTTGTCATAGTTTCTACCATTACAATTAACATAATATGAAAGACGTAATCCATATAAACCACGTCAAACTATTGCAAAATTAATTGCAATAATAAAAACCACAGTTGCTAACCTCATCATGCATCTATTGACTTTTTTACCAGTACTTCTCTATTGGTTATTTTTTTGATTAAAAAAACCATATAATCAAACCGTATAAATGATAAGAAGTATCAGACTAAGTATGCATAAATGGAACGAAGACTCCACGTCTCATCGTTTAGGGCTGGTGCCGGTTCTGTGAGGTGTGAGGCTTTACAAGAAACCCGGCTTAGACGGATGGCTGAGTGCGGATGAATGAAGAAGGTTCTGGACCTGAACATGGATGAACTATACGTGGCTGCAGTGGAGAGGCACAGCTTCGTCAAACCTACTCGTCGTAGGTTCGGTGATGCCCAGGTGCGAACATGCTGACACGCGCCCAGTTGGATAAGGTGGATTGTGATCCATTTGTCTTTAGCATTAACTTGTTTTCTGTGTCTCCAGAAGGATGAAAGTCGTCCAGTAGTATGGACATGGTCCCAGATTTCCGTGGATGAGTAAGGGGTTGGTTGGTTCATGTCATCTCATACTGCATCCACGAAGGCAACAAGAAATTCCAGATAAGCTAGAATGATTTTTTGTAATTTTTAATTTCGATTCTATCCAAAATGATACGAAATAAATTATTTTAATAATAATTGTGTTTAAAAATCACATTACTATTTTTCTTTGATACTATATTTATATATTAAAATAGATAAATAAAAATATTAAAAAAAACTTTAATGACAAACTTTGTTGCTTTGGCATAGCTTTATATATATATATATATATATATATATATTTATATTCATATTCCTCATAAAAATATTCTTTGGACTATCTTTTATATTGTCAAACATCTCTTAATTCTTCTAAGTAGGTTTTGTTAAAAGAAAGACTATTTTAAAATAAATTTGTTCTATAAGGTATCTAATGTCTTTAAGAGAAACTATTATTTTAAAAAAAAATCTATAGTATCATACCATTCAATCACACACAGTAGAAAGAAAATTTGGAATTTGTAATATTGGCTACCAATTATTTAAAAGTGTTTTAAAGAACATCTTTTAGATTTACTTTTTTGTGGTCCACAAAGCCAAATTTACAAACAAGTTACATCTGTGTTTTAAAGACAAAAATATATTCACACACCAAACATTATTTAGGATATAAAGACTACCTTAGTAACATTATTAAGTTGAATGTTATTGCATGCCTCAAATTTGAGGCACCTATTAGATGTATATATTAAAAATCTCTTGTTTTGAATTGAAGTGACAAATAAAAAAATTCTTAATTAATTTAATCTAAATTTTAGAAATTTTTAGAAATTCTTTAAATTTATTGACTTGTATTCTATTTTAAACATATTATATTTTTGTTCAATAGATTTGATGATAAAATACACAAGTACCAATTCTATTTCTAGTAGGTAATATACAAGAACCTCTTTTTAATAGGTTTTCTATGTCAAATAATTACATATAATCTCTATTAGCCAATACTTATAAAAATAATATTTTATTTTTTATTTTTTTAGTTTAGTTAATAGATTGGTGCTTGTCTTGTGTTCTTAGATGATTATGACACTAGATTTGCTAACAACTCTTTATATACATATAAGAAATAAATTTATGTTTAAGGAGTTATTAAGGTTCCACACTTTATAATTGATAAGACTTAATTATGTGATACATAAATAAATTGGAGGTTTTGAATAACACTAATGTGCCTTTAATTTGTAAATATTTATTAACTAGATTAGAATTTGTGGCTTTAAAACTAAAAGATGAAAATGCCTATGGGCTTTATTCTTTTAAAGGTGATGAATATTGAATTAAAATATAAAAATATATATATCTAGATAGAATATTGAGTAAGAATAGAAAAAGGTTACTATAAATAAATAAAAAATAAAAAATAAAGATTAAAAGATGATGTTCAAAATTAATATTTAGTCCCTTAACTTTGCCATTAATTGATTGTAGTCTTGATGCAAGTATTAGACTTTTGTTAAAATAATTTCAAATAAAAATTAATTTTAATATAAATTTATTTTGATTCTATCTTTGTTGTATATTTGGAATTAAGAATAAGATTGGTTGTACCTATTTTATTAATCTTTTTCATGCAAATAAGTTGCAAATTGACTTTATCAGATATTTTAAAGGATTTAACGTTTATGATAAAAGAAATCAATAGAAAATTACTTCTTATTTGATTTATTTTTCTAATAAATATTATTTTAATAATATTAAATAGTAAAACTAAATATCATTAAATTAAATTAAGTAAGATGATTTTTTATAATAAGAAATATATAGACAAAGTTTTCTAAGAAATTTTAAAAAATATGATTGCTTGTATTAAATAATACTATTGTAAATGTGTACCTTCTTGTTGTTTATATGTGAGAATAATTTGGCATTTGATTTGTATTTTTATTGGTTTCTTTTTTAAAATAATACCAATTTTTTCTTTTAAGATATGTTTATTTAAATAAGATCCTAAAAATTAAGTATTGAATTTAAGTAATATATTTTTTTGATTATATATTTTTATCTATAAATAGATCCAAAGAAAAAAAATTATATCTTTAATTTGTTAGAACTACTTGTAATTTTTAATAATAATAATTTTTTAATTTTGTGAGATTTTAATTTTTATACAAGTTGGCTACCTTTAAATAATAATAGACTTGTTTAAAATTAATTATAGAATGATATTAAAAAATTGACAAGAATTTATAATCTATAATAATCTTTGTAAAAATATTCATACTTTTATACTAATTAAAAAAACTATCAACTTCTATCCATAATTGGCATCAAATTAATTACAAAATAGGAGGAAAAAAGAAGAGGATATATGAATTATTTTTAAATGTGATGTCTAATTACTAAATGATATTACATCCTATATTTCTTAAGGCTTAAAAAATTTCTATAGTATGATTTAGATTAGAATTGTGAAACCACATTAATATTTAATATATATATATATATATATATATATATATATTTTATTTTTCTAGGTTGAATAAAGATAAATACTATAGTTTGAGCATCTAAAATTTGAGTAGTATATGATAAAAGTTTCTTCTATTAAGTTACTTACATTTATTAGTGAATTTTAAGATTTAAATTATAAATCAATCACACAAATTATTTTATTTTTAATTAAGAAAGATTATAGTCTTAATTTTAATATGGATCAAATCTTTTGTCTAATATAAACTAAAAATAGATTATAATTTAATTTAATTTAATTTTTTAAATAATTTATTTAATAGCTTAACATTATTTAATATACTTTTAATAAGAATACTTATGAACTCTCTTTTATACTTTTGACTTGAATAACATCCAACTCAATTTATTTGTTTTTAATTGAATTATAAAAAAAATTATATCAATCTTAAAATTTAAATCTTACATATTAATAATCATTGAATTTTAATCCTGATTTTGAACTTTGAGTTTTACATAATTTATGTGAATCCACAATTTTAATCAATCTTGAGGTGTAGTTTTTGTATAAATTTTAATTTCATAAATCAAGTTCTACTTATAAACCTAATTCTAATGATACAACTCTAATCCTAAGGCAAATCCTAAATTATAGCACCAACAAAAATATATTAAATCCTAAAAGAAAAAATATATAAATCTTAAACTTTAATTCTAATTAAAATATATGTTATTTTTTTAAGAATAATTTTTTTATTAAACAGAGAAATTATATGAAATATTCTACTTAATAAAATTATTTTTTCAAAATGCCCCAATTTTATTTTAAAATCTTCACACGTCCCCTCCTTCTCCCCTCCCCCTTCTATTTCTCTCCACATTCATGTCCCTCTTTAGATAAGGAATTTTACCATTTCACCATTACAAAGTAGTAATGAATTTCCATTCAAGGCATCTTCTTGTAATGACTACGACCACATTCTTTGCACTTCACTATCCTATGATTCTTTGGTGTAGATGCTTAATTAGGTACTTCCATTGGGTCAATTTCTATTATAAAGCAAAGTCACTTCAATCCTACAATTAGGTTCCACATGCTCAACAAGGGAGAGGAGATGATGTGCAAATAGGAGATTTTGGCAATAACTATTGTTGCATGGGGCATTTTGGAGAATACTTTTATTCAATAGGATATTTTATAAAATTTTCCTATTAAAAATCTTAATATTAAATTTTTGATATATATTAATTTTGTATATAAATTAATTATTAAAAAAAGATCTAAATTCTAAATCTTGATTTTTATCAAATTTTTATTTTTAATTCTAAAATCAAGTTCTAAATTCTAATTTTAATCAAATCTTTAATACTTATTCTAATATCAAACTTTAAAACTTATATGATAATATGCAATATTAATTTAAAAAAATATTGAATCTAATTTTTTTTAAAACCTTATAATTTAATAAATTCTATAATATATATTCAAAACTTTTGTGGATCAAAAATTTTAATTTTTTAGAATATTAGAGATGCAATTCAGTACTTATAATTCAAAAAATCTATAAGATTAAAATAAATAAATAAATAAATAATAAAAATAATTAGATATTATAATAGGTCATATCTAATGTTACTTTATAAATTATTTTTTTGAAATTTAAACCTTTTATTTCTTTTGTTAAAATTTTATTCTTACAATAACATATTATGATTGATTAATGTCTAACATTTGGTAGAATATTAGATAAAAAAATCCAACCCTAAGTAGATCAATAAAATACTAATTTTTACAAACTTTGGCTATTTGAGGTATTTTTCAGTACTATTTAGTTCTTTGAGCCACTTGTTTTATTTATTTATTTATTTATTATTTTTTTCCTAATTTTTTTTTCTTTGTCTAGTTAAATAATTTATTCATACTCTCTATTACTATGTTTAGGCTTTAATTTTAAACTTATAATATTTACTCATTAAAGTAGCACTTAATGCTGAGATTTTTTATTCCTTAAATTTATAAAATTACTATTTATAACTATTGTAATTAATAGAATCATATTTTTGTATTGAATTTCTTAAATATATATATATATATATATATATAGATAGATAGTTATTTATGGTGAATGCTAAAATAACTCCAAGTATATAATTCTTGTTATTCATTGAATATTTTTTATTGTTACAAAACCACACAATTCTTTTATGTACATTAATGGTAAAAGCTCACACTTAATTTTTACAAATTTTAATCCAAATCTAGTCTATTGTTGTATTTTTATTTTAAATACGAAAAAAACTTCAAAAAATCTACAACCCATAAAATACTAAATATATCAAAACAAAATTATAACAATGTGCAACATACAAAATACTACATATAATACAATATTTGTTTAACAAATTTAAAAGAATGACAAATCAAATATGTATCTAATTGTAACATAATTATCTAATTTTCTTATATCAATATTTGTATCAAATACAAATATCGATATTTAATTGGTAGCTAGAATCTAATCTAATAAAATAAATAAAGTTTATAATACAAAAAAATGGTGGTTTTTATTATCTTTGATTTTCTTATTTATATTTTCTTTTTATGTGATTTTTATAATATATATGTATACACACATACATGCACATATACATATTTTATTATATCCTAATATAATATTATAAATTGGCATTATGTATTTATAACTTCCATCTCCATCACATTTTTCAATTAATCTTTTTTTTTTGAATGGATGTTTAATCTTCTGGTAACCATCAAAATTTGAAGCAAGTTTCAATTTTAGCTATGTGAGGAAATTTTATCTTTTCATACAAAGATTTGCAATTCTTTTAGTCAATCTTAAAAACCAATTTAACTTAAAAGCAAGTTAGAACACCAAAAATGATACCATTTGTAAGAATAAAATTTTAATTTGAAGGCAGAATGTTACATTATTGTCATAATTATAATATCATCATTTTTATGGCAATGCAAAATGAGGTAAGCATGTTGAAGACTACATGCAAGCATGCATAGAATTTTTGTAAAAATCTCAAAAGTATAATAAAAAATTATATACTAACCTTTATTTATTTTTTAATTATTTTAATTTTAAAAAACCAAGTCCTATTCTACCAAATAAATTATTTAATTTTAAATTTTAAATAACGGTTATCAATCAGATATCAAACCAAAAATCAATTACATTATTCAATACTAATTATAATATATTTATTAAATTCATGCAATTGAGGCTTTAATTATTTTTTATAATATATATATATATATATATATATATATTTTAAAAAAATAAAAAATAAAGTTTTTTTGAAATATTTGTTTGTACAAAAATATTAAATATACTATTATATTCTTTGATTTTAGTATTATAAAAACCTAAAATTAAATATCGAGGCTTTTTCATTATACATATATATATATATATATATATATATATATACATATATACAATAGGTAGTAAAATCTTTATTTTTTTTAAATTAAAAATGATTTCTTCTTATAAATTGAATATAATATAAGCTAAAGAAGTTTTTTTTCTTTTTAATAATAATATACATACTACTCTATAAAAAACTTAGTACCAAATAAAAAGACTTTTATAATAATAATAATATAATTTTATTATATGCAAATAATACAACTTTTACTACTCAAACTAAGTTTTAGATAATTAGTACCTTTATCTATTATCTTACAAGAATTTTTTTTCTTATAATTAAAAAATTAAAAAATATAAATTTTAAGATTGTAAAATTTATTTTTTCTAAAAAATCCAATCTTTAGATGTTTATGTTTGTTGATTGGGCACGTACAAAGAAAAAATGTTTTTTCTAAACTATTATATACATCATTTTTTTTCTTTGTCACAATTTCTGAAATAAAAAATTTTAGATATAAAAAAATGATGCTTAATTAAATTTGTTTTATTGATTAGATGTTTGTTTTTAATTAAGTATTTTTTTACTATATATTATTTTATATCTATATAAACAAACTTAATTGTTTATCAATAAGAAACAAAATCACTCTTCAACTATCTAAAGGTATAATTTAACCACAATACTTGCACTTGCATTGCATGGCCAAAATTTTGTATTATAAAAAAATGTGGTAGATTAAATCTTATTAAACCAAAAGCTACAAAAGATAATTGCTTAAAAAAAACATACTCTCTTTGCATAGTTATCTTGTGAATTAACTTCTTTTATATACTTTGGTACTAATTATTAAATTATTAGCTTATTAAAATAAAATAAAATATAAAAGTAAATATTAGAAAAACTAATCAAATATATAATATGCTAAGTATTTATTACAAATTAAACAATCAATATAATTATTAACATTTAACAACTTTCTACTACTAAATATAATTGCTATTATTCAAAATTCTTATTTTATCAATAAGAAAAGTTATTTTATTTTATTTTATTTATTAAATTTAAATATATATCTTTTAAAAATATTGGTGTATATACATTTGTCACCATACAATTTATATAAGAATATACTAAATTAATTTTTTTTCTTTCTACCTCCTTAAATACAAAATAATTCTATATATTAATATATTAGATCTTGGTATAATGCATTGAATTGTTGATTTTTTTTTTAAAAAATTTAAAGATAAAAAAATAAAAAAATAAAAAAACTATTTTTTGTTAATTATTCTTTTATAAGACAAATTTTTTATAAAGATAAAATATTTAATTGAGAGTAGATTTTCTATCATTTGTAACACTAATCCAATCTTTATTACAATATTTCCTTAAGTCAATGTATTAGTTTTCTAAGTACAACTATAAATACATATTGTCTTTGGAATATTTCATGATTTTTTTTACATGCATCCAATAATTCTATCATAGTTTAAGTTTTTATTAATTTATAATACTAATTGCAAATAAAACAATTAGCTCTTGTATCTACGATTGCAAACATCAATAAATATACTACTAATTTATATAGTAAATTTTATATTTAATATATTTATCTGTTATAATTTTCATTGGATAATTTATCAACATTGCCTTGGTATAAAATAATGTTCTAATTTGATTGTAATCTTCCATGTTAAATATCTTTAGAGTATTTTTAATAAATACAATTTGAAAAGTAGTAATAATTTGTGAAGCTTAATTCTTCACAAACTCCACTTTAATGCCAAAATTAAGCTCTTAAAGGCTTGTCATCTTATACACATCTCTAACCATAGACTTTAATTTTTCCATATAATCCTTGTTGTTTAAAAATTTAATTAAATCATTAGCATAAATAAACATCCTCATTACATAGAATTCTTATTGTTTAAATTTCAAGTTATGATTAGCAATATTGCACTTGAATCTAAATTTCAAGAAAGATATATTAATTTTTTTAAACCATATTTTTAATTTTTGTTTTATCTATATTATAATTTCTTAAATCTAAAATCAAAACATCAAAAAAAATCTTTGTTACAAAGATTACTTTGACTAATAAATATATTTTTTTCTTCTAATTTTCTATTAAAGAATGTCTTTTTTACATCCATTTAGTGGATTTAGAAGTTTAATATTATTCCAATAGATAAAGATATGTCTATTGATGGTAAACTTACCTACTAGTACAAATATTATATTATACTCTATCTTATGCACTTATAAGAACCTTCTTACTATTAATCTTATCTTTATATGTATAATCTTTTTTTATATCTCTTTTATAGTCTTAAATACCTACTTGTAACCTACAACATTACAGCCATTTTGAAATGACTTTAACTTCTATGTTTCATTAGTTGTGATAGAATTGTACTTATTATCTACAATTGTCTTTTACTTTTATGCATCATTAAAGTTAAATATTTCTGCAATAATAGTAGGATTATAGATTGATTATAATCAAAGTAAGAATAATATTTACATTATCTTCATATAAATCATTTTAAAAAATATATAATTTTTCTCCCACCCTTCAAAAGACTTTCTTATCTACATATTCTTTTGTAAACAATTTGCATTTGACTTTTCTTCTACAATATTATTTCTAAGAGCCTTTTGCATTACCTTCTTCTTAGTATATTTTTTAGATTGCAACCCCTATTCTTAATTTTGACTTGAATTTTGTGAACCATTTTTTTAATTTTTTTTAATTAGCAACATTATTATTTTTTCTTTTAAGCTTGTATCTACATTTTCTTATTACACATCTTTAAAAAATGGATGTTGGAGGTTTGTCTTCTAATAGTAGTGCATGGCCTATACTTTTTTTACTTAGATACATTTCCAATTCTTCTAATAATTTATCATATTTACAAATAATTATATTACAATAATATGTGATCTTTTTGGTGTCTAAACACATTAATCTATATATTATGGTGCCTTTACTATATCCAAAAAAAAACAGTTTGGAATTTTTGTAATAATTTTTTATCTTTTATATCCAAAAAAAAACAGTTTGGAATTTTTGTAATAATTTTTTATCTTTTATATCCAAAATTTTGGCAAAAATAATACAATCAAATATCTCTATATATGAGACGAAAGATTTTTTATTACTCCACAAATTTTTGAGATCATTTTTTTTATTACACTTAAAAGGTATCTATTACAAAATTAAGTTGTATTAAATAATATTTTAGCCAAATATTCTAATACAAGCTTTTGAACATGCATCATACTTTTTATTATTGCTATAATAGTATAATTAACTTATTTTAGACTTTTATTTATAGTAGTAAGTATAGAATTGAGATTTAATATATAATATCTTATATTTTTAAGTACTTTTTAAATTATATTAATATATCTTTTTTACTAATTGTATAAGTAGAATATCTTTATTTTTTATTTTTTATTTTATTTTTGCTTAATTTTTTAATTCTTTTAACTTTTTAAAATATTTATTTTTTATATTATTTGAATATAATAATATATTTTTTATTTAAAAAAATTAATAAGGATTATATATATATATATATATATATATATATTAATAAAATTAATAAGGATTATATATATAATCAACTTTAAATGCCTTATATATTGATATCATAATGCTAATCCATCTTAGCTTGAGGTTGTTGTTTTTGCCGCTTTATTTATTATCACTTTTTTTACATTGCAAAGAATATAAGTTTTTTATACATTACATCAATATAATGGTTTTCTATTTACAACCTTTATGTACCACCTAAGTGTATCAAAAAAATCTTGTTTATTGTTAAAATATTGCTTTACAATTTGAAAACATTCAACACATTGTTAGATCTTATCATCCTTGCTTTGCTTCTTTTCTACTATATATATTATAATAGAATCATTTTTTATAGCTTGTAATATTATATCATTACTCATAAATTTATTATTTTATGGAATAAACTTATATTTATCAAATACATTCAAATTAAATAATATGTGTGTTGTTGCACCTAAGTCTATAATCCACTTATAAAACATATTAGAAACATAAAAGATCCTATTGTAGTATTCATAAAATACTATAATCTAATTTAAAAATATACCACATATTATTTTATAGAAAAATATTTTTATTTATAGTCTTCCTAATATATAATACTTTGCAAATCAATTGTATCAATAGATTTTTTAAAGTAGTAGTTATTATAAATTTTTATTAAAATATTTTTAGCATCAATCTAATGGTTTAGATTTTATGTCCTGTGCTAATTTTTGAACTTGAAAAAATTAGCTATTATCTCAAAATTATATGTGGTACAATTAATAAATCTTATCTTATTGCATCTTTTAAAAGCAAGATAATAAATATTTATATTGTTATAAAATAAATATATTCATATAATAAAGATATTAGTGTAAAATTTTTAATGATTTATTTTTAATTATAATCTAAATTGACAAGCTTTTCTTGGATCAAATTTTATTCAATTAGATAAGCAAGGAAGAATTTTTACAATACTGTATATAATTTGGCTAATATTTAGGTAATATTGAATCAAATATGGAACTAAGTTGGTTCTCAAAATCTTTGTATTATCAAACTATAATTTAAATAATATTTAAGCATAGACTTAAGTGCTAAAAGTAATTATTTTTATTTAATTATTGTAATATCAAAATATTTTTATTAATATATAGAATGATATATTTAATATTATTTATAACAATTACAATTTTTTATACAAAGATTTGTGTTATCAATAGAAAACATTGATTTATTTTTAAAAAATATATATCTATGTCCAACAAGCATAGATCATTTTCCTTGAAATAATCAATGGATTGCAATGATAAGGTCAAGACCTCCTTTGGCTCAAGCTAAGTTAAAAGTATTATTTGTTTTGTCAAAACCCTTTCCAAATACTGAAGCATTATTTCCCAATATAAAAAATATTGTACAATGCAATCATTTAGGCTATACAAAAGAAAAGAAATAATACAGTTTTTTTGTAGTTGGATTAAATAACACCAGTGCATTTTCATTTGAAAACCCATCATAGATTGTGCCTTACATAAAACAAAACTTAAATATCTAAAAAAATCTTATAATATCCTACAATAATACATAAAGAGTTGACAATATATTTTTTTTCTAGCTCTAAAATAAAATTTAAAATAGAATGACACTATGTAGCTTAGATACAAATAATAAATAAGATTTACTAATGTGCAATCCTCAGTTGGAGTAACCCAATGCTACTAGCGACAAATCTTGTAGCCTTTCTCCTGGCAATAGGTTACAATTCTGAAAGAAAAAAAAAAAAAAAAAAAAAAAAAAACATATAGACCTCCCATCCCTTCCATTTGGCAAGCTACAAGTTTGAGTACTGCAAGCCTGAATTGAAAGCTACCTTCATGGTTCGACGATTCCTCACTAGGAACAACAAAGTTGGATCCCAACCCTCCAGATGAGTGACCAGCCAGTCATCAAGCCTTCCTGAAGCTCAATGTCCAAAATGGTACAACCCTATAATAACTACTCTAATATATATATATATATATATATATACACAAAACAAGGTAAAACCCGATGTTTTAGATTAATTAGGAAGAGTGTGAAAAACGTCTGGGGTCCTCATACACTGAAAACAAGGCAGAACTAAGAGCCTAGGACCTACCATAACAACTACAAGTTTAGCCAAACCCATCCCCACAAACCCAAGGAACACATGTGGGTGGCCAAGCTCTACACTGCTCTCTGTTTTCGATGATTGAAAATGGAACTTATCATGTAAAGGTACTAGTGTACTGCATGAAATAGCTCGCATCCACTAGAATCTCAAATCACAAGTGGGGAGGACTGAACACAATGTGGGAGTGTCCTCTCCCCCTCACATTGGTCTCGTTTCAGTGTGATCCACGTAGCTGGATGCAGAATATGACCTGATTGATGTGTGCTTCAAGTGTAGAAAGCTTGAATTCAGGTTCAGGATTTGGACATAAAAATGTAGTCGACAGTTCTGTCTAATTGATGGGGTGGAAAGTTTGGACTTTGTGTTAGTAGGAAGAATGTGCACAGGACATTAACTGGCCTACGGAATTGATGTGCAGGTTCTTTGTTGGGTGGAGCTGGAAGGCAGTGTGACATTTGAATCCCACTGTCACCTGAAGAATTGGTTAATATCTGCATCGTTGGCTTGAAGAACAGACTGTGATGCGAGATGGACCTGGACGTGATGTCCAAACAATGCTTACAGGTAGTGTGATCAACCCTGCTGTCGTTTCTGGAGTGGGAAAATGCTACAACAGCGAGCACCAAAGGTTTCTCATGGATTTCCGAAGTGACTACTCTTATTTTTTGTGCATGAAGCACGCGAGAGAGTGTCGGAAACACCAGATACACTACCAAAGCATATTCTTATGTAAGAGTGGTTCTGAATTGAAAGATTAGTCTGATCTAGATTTCATTCACGTTCTTGCCGAGTTATAGAAAATGTATGCAAGCTTGACTTCCCATTTGAATGATGCTGGAAGAGAAATTGTTTCGATTCAATAGTCTCAATTAAATAGTCTCAGTTTAAAGCTGTTTATTTACGTCCATGTTAGAATTTGCCATGTACACGCCAGTATAAAACATTTTTGCCTCTCCATCTCTGCTTCACATGAATGTCAAGATATCCTACAGGCGTTGCTACAACTAGTGCACGATTTCTGTAAAGTAAATGTACTCTCAACTGCCGAAAATTAGCAGTCCAGTGCTCAGCTCAGAGCGAATTTTTCTTTCCCCTTTCAGTAGAAAATATCCTGTGCTTAGTACACTCACCAACATACCGCAGTCTCACTTTTCTGGATTGCCTCTGATGTATGGGCAACCATAGACATTAAAACTGAATGGACCATTCTACTACCAATCCACCACTTGTTAGATTTCATTATTGAGCTGCTCCAACAAATCTGTACCCTGCTCATATGCAAGACAGAACATGGGTTGTCTGTGTCGGAAACAACCTGAATGTGTAGAAGTAAAACTATTTACCTGGTTCAATGCACAAGAACAAAACCTTGCTTTAACACACCATTAGTGTAGGTCCAAAATGATTTGAGCTTGCAAATAGTCGGTCATATCAAAATCCAACTTCTGCTTCTTCTTCGTTTAAGTTTTATTATTAAATGAAGTCTGGTAGAGTCGTTCAAAAATAATAGGGCACTTTGATTTGGGTTTCCAGCGCGCAACGTTTATTCAGTAAACGTATAAAGCAGAGTTTGCTGTGTTTATCACCCGGCTAATTGCAGGAGGATCCCTGCTCATCAAATCTTATGCAGGTATTGTACACTGATTCTAACAGTGCCATTGGTTAGTTGCAAGATTTGAAATCGTCCAGCTTCTGTAAATATTAATGCATCTGGGAGACATTCACAACTGAATTACTTTTCAAATTCTGCCGTGTCGTCGTTGAGTGCTGATTGAAATAAATTGGGGTCTATTGGAAACCTTTTGGTCGAAGAACATGCTCTCGGAAGCCTAAAATTCACTTGTCTTTAAGCTCTTTCCCCTCTATCCTGCCTTCCGACTGGATCATCTGAACACCCTGCCATCGAACCTAGCCACTACAGGTAAAGCCCTCTGTTTCTGGAGTAAATACGGCGTAAAATTTCAGCGTAGTGTTGTTTTTTAACAGCCACAAGTTGCTGACAATACTTCGCAAGCATGGAATTCCAGAAACTCGAACGAAAATACTATTGCTGGATTAGTTTTCCAAGTTCGTTGAGCTCTTTCATCACGAAGAGAACGAAACCATGGACAAGATAACTTGTCGAGGATCTGAAAATCCATGGAAGAAAATCTCCAGATGGATGCTCCCTCTTCTGCGCCCATACTCGCCCAAACATCTCAGTGCTTTTGCAAGTTTGTTGTAGAATTTGCAGTCTAGGCATTCCTCCTGTTTACCATGGAAAGGGATTATGAGCCTAGAATTTAAAGATTATGCACAGATTTGCTTCAACAGCGAGCCCTGATCTGAACTAGGTTGAGTCCCCACCATTGCAGATGGTCTAGTAACTTATTACCTTGAGAGAGCAGAGTTCACCACCCATACCAGGCCCTGCATCCCATTTATTAAGAAATGAATGCGAACATAGTTGTCACTACAAGTACCACTTACAGCAGTCAGAGCAGCACATGCACTCGTTTTGATTCTCTGCATTTTATTGAACCACGCTCATCTTAGGATTTCCATGTTGTGCCTGAATGTGCCTTAATTTGAAACTTTGTTTGTGGTTAAGAACAGGCCCATCATGTTTAAGTTGGGGGAGCATCCAAAAGCACTTGTGACTAGTCCTTTTTCACGACGACAGTGACATTCTGGAGCTTGGTGATTGTCGTCACTAGGTCAAGGCTGCAGGTTAGAAATTTGTTGGAGTTGTGGAACCACATCACACTGTGATGTAATCCCTACCTATTGTCGTCTTATTCTTATCGATACTTTGAGAATAACGACCATGAAACGGCTGGTTTAGACCAAGATTCTACCAGAAAACTCCACGAAAGCTACGCTTCGAGCTGAAGGAAAGATCACAACAAAATTATGCAGGCAATGGGATGCCCTGTGTCATGTGGAACTTGGATCTAAAACGGATGGGTCCACTCCTCCATGCGTATATTCACTTGTTTTCACGAAGAAGTTTGGAATCTTCCATATGCCTTTGAAAGCTGCAACAACAGCCAGGGCTTCTACACGCAGTGGGCAGCACGAAAGTGTCCGCAGTGGGCACTCTATCACATCACACAACCACTACCTTTTCTCTACTTGGTGAGACTTGTCGCTATTGACCGACCTGAATCTTCGAGGCAAGTTGTAATTTTCAGAGCAAGTCTGCAGCACTGTGTTGAAATACGCTACTTCTATGAGCTTTCGCAATTACGAATCAACTGTGGTATCCAACTGTGGTATCTAGCACTCGCCAGAAATGCAGACAATGCATGGACACGTCCAAGGTGACGAAACTAGCATCATGAACTTCCACTCCCACCCACCCACCCACCGAAGCTGAGCAAACGATCGATCAGGTGGGTCAAGGCTCTTTCAACTCAGTGCAGCTTGTTTCATTCAGCTTCACAAACAACACCGTGTGTGGGTGGGTTCTCAGGTCCAGTCCTTGATGCACATGAGCATAGCTGGAAGTGGACCAGGGCATGGCCTGGCGTGACTGACTTGTTTTTACCAGCTGTTGGTCCTTCCACACACACATATAAATTTTTTATTCATTTATTTATTTACACATACATCCACCCACAGTCCTTGCAGTAGTACGAGACCTGGCAGGTATTCTAGATCGGCGAAGTGAGGAGATGAGCCCACTGATGCAGAAATCCACAACACAAGAGCATCGACTCATTGTTCACGAACTGCACTATTTACCATGCTCTATTGGAACATGGATTTGCTTCTTCCTGTCCTTACAGGCTCAAAAATTTATATTTTGAACAAAATATTTTATTATGTATATGCACACGTTTGTATATGCATTTGAATTAAAAGTATAGGGAACAGCTAGGTAGACACCCCCTTTTTATAGCTTACACCCCCTTGCCACACACCCCACAAAAAATAACTAGTTGATTTTAAATCAATATTTTTATTATATTTATTACTTTTATACCAAAATTTGATATACCCTTATCCATCTATATTTTATGGTTTTATATTATCTTAGTCTTTAATTCTTTTGTTCTTGCAAATCTTTGTGAAATTAATTTTTTAAATATTTACACTAAAAAGATTCAAAGTAAAGCAAAAGATTTTCTGAATAAAATTAATAAGCTTTTAAAAGGAAATAAAATAATTACATGAAATATATTATACAATTTTGTTAAGTTTAATCAACAAAAAAAAATTATATTAAAAAATAAAAATTCATAAGCCATTGCATACAAATCTTTTATTACAAATTCATCCTAAAATTTTTTAGTGTAAATAAGAATTTTATTGTGTGTAAGGATGCATAGTACAGAAGGATGTCCACATAGTAAATAGAGGATATTCACCTAGTGATTTTCTCATTTTATTTAATAAAATATAAATTTACTATATTTTTAATTTGAACTTTAAAAATTATTAGTATTATAAATTTATTTCAACTTCTTAAGTTTATTATGCCTAAATTTTTTTAACAAAAAATTTTCAAATAAAAACTATAGGAAATTAATTGTAACAATATTATGGAAAAATTTAAATGATATTAAAAATAAATAAATAATATCATATTATACGTATATATATATATATATATATATATATATAAACACAATAAATTATACTAATAATTCAAAATAAAGACATGTCTTAATTGATTTTCTAGTAAATTCTATTTAACAGTCAAAGTTGAAATGACTAGTTTTATTAAAATAATCAAATAATTACCTTTATAAAATACAAATATTTTTAATATAAAAAATATACATTGTATACCATTGTATTTTGTGTCAAAGATGTGGTATAGGTATTATAATATATATATATATATATATATATATATATATTACTAAATATTTATTTCAAGCTTGTGAGATTTTTTTTTTTTTTTTTTTTTTGATATAGATTGATCTAATTTAACTTGGATAAAATTATTCTTTTTGTATCTTATTACAAGCATGTACAATCTGAAAATTCCATTTTAGACATTGTTTTTTTTTAAGGTTTGTTTTTACTATCAAATTATTTGAGATCGTAGTTTATTTTCAAAAAATATAGTACTTTAAATAATTACCTTTCTAAAGAAAATCATCAATAAGTTTATTTATTTATCTATCTATGGGTCTCATTTATTGTCTGTATGTACTCACACATTACCTAAGCAAAATTTGGACTTTTATTGAACAAATCTCACAACAATTATACTTTCTTCATTGATTTTCCTGTTCTATAAATGGTGGTTTTATGTAAACAGTAAAAACTTAATGAACAATTTTGTGTTTATTTTTAAATATCTGCATAAAATTTATGTATCTATTTATTATTTGGAAATAAAATAAGAATTTATCAAAACAGTATGATAACCAATGCACTATACATTATATATTGTCCTATTAAATGTTACATTTTCTGTTATTTTTGTAAACTCATTTTGTAGCTCAGTTATGAGATTGAACAATATTTCAAATAAGTACAATCAATTTAGAAAGCCAACAATTATGTTGCCACTAATGATTCATTAATGTTTATTAAATTTAAGTTTACAACTACTACTATTACTACTGCTAACACCACTTTCTTGGTAAAATAATAATTGTTTAGAATTGAAAATCATATACATGCATATGATTTAAGTGAGAGCAATTAAGCAAGACCAAAGTTAGCTAGTGCATTTTTTTTTAGATATATGTTGTAAATAATCATTTTTTTTAAACTAAGCACCAAATGCTAAATAGATTAATCTAAAAAACTATTACACTAGTTATCAAATTATGAAGTATAAAAACATTAAAGTTACTCGTTCTTGGTATGAGTCAAACTTGTGCTAAACAACAAAAACCGTCATTCTGTGACATTAATCAAAGTTCACAACTTTCAGTAAAATTCCAAAAAGCAAAAATAACAAGCAGATAAACTTTACTTTTCCTTCACAAATCAACGTGGTTATCCTCTACAAATTTGAACTATTTTCCTCTTTTATTTCCTGATTTAAGTTTGTTTTTTTGAAAAACGTGTCCAAAGTACAAAAGTAGTTACAAAGGAAATGGGCAGAGTGAGATTCTGACCCCGAGACCATCGCAACCATTTATTCATCCAATGTATAAAATATCCACAAAACATTCGTCATCAATCTCAACAGAGTGATGGGGAGGAGAAAGGGAGGAGATATTAGAGGGCGAAGACCTTTGCTCACGCAGCACACTTTCGGCAAAAAAATCGACTCCGAAACCCTCCTCCTTTGTGACGTGGCAATACTATGGCTCTGCAATGCTGGATCTCGCCCGCCACATCATTGTCTGACGTGGAGAATTCAAAACTTGCTTAGAAAACTCTCCACCTTCCATTTTCTGCCATTCGCTCGATGGTGGATGAATCTGCGCTTTGCATCGTGATAATCGACATTTTGGACAGAACACGTTATCATTCTGATCCGTACCTGCAGACCCATCCCAAGCAGCTTCAACATTTTCCTAAAATATCAAGGCCCCCTAATCCAAATCCAATGATAACTGGTGTATTATAATATTTATGTGAAATCCCATCTTATTCATCATTCCTCGTGTGAATGTCGAAGCTCGTGATGATGATGAAAAGTTTGCCATTGCCTGTACGAGACCAACAACCCTGTTCGTTATTATTCATCCAATAATCGACTGTACGACTACGTTCATCCGTGGCGAATCACAAAATTATACCATACTACAACTTCTTCCAGCTTTGTGGGCAGTGTCCCATGCATTCGAATTCTGGAGGGAAATGTGACAGCTGGACAATGACACCTGGCTTGGGCACCCTGTCTTTTTTTGTGCATTTGGTGCCGTCGTTTTTTTCCTTTTTATTTTTGCTTCTCCTGCCCTTGGCAACCCAGCAAGAAGATGCTTGGAGTTTTGCTTGTTTGCTGGGCTTGGTTTTATTCGACGTTGCCATGCATGGAGATCAGGCAAGGCTATCCCCAAAAAATACTTCTGGAAAATGCATGCGTTGTGTGGAGGATACTGCTGACTTATCAAAGTTCATTGCCACACCCTTTTCTCAGCAAATGTGCACTGTCTGAAGACTCTAGCCCTGTGGTTTGGTTTCACTTGACAATAGTACTCACATCAACATGCTAATACTATTGACAAGTTCAGCGTGGAGCTTCGCACATCAGCACTGCATGTCAACTCAATTATAGCATCCTTCAAAATCATAGACCTCACCGTAAAGGAGAAGGGGAAAACAATTTAAAATAAAATAAATGAGTGTGTGACAGCCAAAGTGGAATGAGAGGGAGAGGGAGTGGGAGAGCTCCTTGTAATGGCTGGAATATCACACCACCGGCGGCTATCGTGTCAACAGCACATTGGCTGACTGTATCACAAATGGAGGCCACAGTGGCAGGGATTTTTATGCTGAAGACAGTTTAAAGGACAGTTCCAACGAGGAATCCTCGCGGGGGACCCAATCAATGAACCTTTACCCACTTAGAAGAACTCTGTCCACACAGGTCGGATTGTTACGCTCACTGTTGGGGTAAATAAGAGAGAAAATATCCTGGGGTGGTGTTCATGAGCTTGCCAGCTGGACATACCTTCACGGCGACGGTTCTGCACGGAACCGGGGCCCTTCGCCGCGGGTTCCCATGGGGAAATGTTGGTGTGGAAGAAGCATGGCGTGCACCACGTCTGCCAGCCCAGCCGATGGCGATGGACCTGCAAATGGGTGACATGGCCTCCAGCAACACGCTGACGTGGCGTGTCACCCCACCACGTGTGTCTTCTGAAGCATGGAGTAAAGCTCAGTCTCGTACTTGGGAATTGTTGTGCTGCTCAACCTCTTTCAGAATGACAATGGCTGAGTGAGACTTATGAGCTTGTGGTACTGTGTTTTCATTTGTCAGCCGCCCTGCCACCGCCCACAACCCTAGAAATAATATCGTACACCCATCACTATACCAAGAAGAAAGTATTTTCCTTGAAAAGTCATACTATTAAAAAAATATTTCCCTTTCAGTTTTTTTCTTTTCGGAACAAGATTGATAATTCAATGGGAAAAAGTCAAATAAGTGATATGAAATGAGTGCCCACTGTTGAGAAGCATGTCTTGTGTTCATTGCCATGGGCCTATTCCAAAACAGAACTTGCCTAGAAAACTCAAGTGCATAGATGTTTCATAATAAATCTTCTTACCTATTGAATTCTATATAAAATTATACTTTTGAAAACATACAATATATATATATATATATATGTGTGTGTGTGTGTGTGTGTGTGTGTGTATGTATGTGTGTATGTATAGGTATTACTAATGGTGAGGCAAGCTATCCAAAACAGTTTCATGCAAGAAGAACCACTCAAAATTGTTCTAAAAATCTGATCACATGGCTTTTATAAAGTGTTTACATCATTAATATTACTCTGAGTATTATAAAGTTGTACCATTTATTTTATTATCTATTAAATAAAATGTTTACGGTTCATAAAGAATAAAAAACTTTAAAATACACTTAGCCAAAGTTTCTATCACTTTACTTCAAAAGATGAAAGATAAAAATAAAAATAAACAAAACAATTTGCATCAAAACCAATGTTGCAAGGTTACATATTGTCCTATTTACAGCATCCCCAAAGCTCCCTAAATGGAATGACTGTTTATTCTTAGAAGTAACAAGGTTCCAACACTAATCACACCATACTTTGAGTTCCTAAGAATCCTTTAAGTCATCTGCAAAAACAATCTAAAACAAATATTATTTTAAAAAAATCCTTTTAACAAATCACATTTATATAATTCTAGTCAACATAAAACATAAATGAATAAATAAAATGAAAAACCATCTGGCAGAGGCTATGATTCCAAACATGTATCATTTCTCTATTTAAACAGAACAATTACTAGCAAATATTTTTTAAAAAAACTTGAAGCATAGCATTATCATAATCAAAGTTGGATGATTTTTCAAAATAATGTTTGAACAGCATTTTATAAAAATATTATAACAAGATGCACAAAAATAAATAGAGTTGCTCTTTCAAAAAATGCTTAATATTTTATATAATACAGGTTTTATTCATAATATCTTAAATTAATAAATATACAATAAATAAAATGATTAAAATTTACATTAATTTCTAAAGTCAAATAACCTTCAAACTGAAGTTTAATAAACCACTGAGTTTGGTTAATGAATCATCAAAGATTAAGTTTTACTTCATTACTTTTCTTTTGTATGTATGTATGTATGTATATATATATATATATATATATTGAAATACAAGAGCATATCTATAATATTTAGGTTTAGATTATTTATTAGATTATTGTTTGAACTCCAGTGTTGTTTAAAATTCTACTATAATTAAATAAAAATTACAAAACTTTTACCATTTGTCTGTAAAATATTCTAAAAATATCAATTTCATGATTCATATACAAATTATATGTAAATTTCCAATAGTAATGACATAATTCTAAAAGAATCATAGGCCATTTTTTTTAACTCATATTTAGGATTTATTTATTTAGTTATCATAAAAATAATTATAGAGTGACTTCATACGTATACATATCATACCCCACAAAGTCCTTTCCAAAACATTATTTATTAAAATCAGTTGTACACTAACGTATTATTTAGCATATTTATAAACTTTATTGTGTATTTACAGTAGTTGTTTTAATTGGTTGTTTATGCCAAAAATATATACAATCAAAAAATATTTGGTTTACTTCATTTTGCAATAGTAAATAGTGCAAACAGAATGAATAAAATATGTCTGCTGAAATATAATTTGATATCTAGCTATTTTTTATGATATTTTTGTAAACAAGATCATTTTAAAGGTCTGAAGTTTTTTCAAATTTTCTTATACAATTCTATTAATTTAAAATAAGCTACAAACAATTAACACGTTAATAATGCATTCATAATGTCTTTCTTGTATTAAGTTGCTTTAGCTTTGCATTATAACTTGATTGTTACATTTTTCCATTAATTTTTTTTTAACTTATTTTTATCTAATAAAATATGATATTTTTTCTATGTCACTTTGAAATGAAGTACAACCATAGAAAAACTTTAAATGCATACGTTTTTTTCTATACTCAATCCTAATAATTCAATAATATGGTATAAATCCATTTTAAGTATATTAATCCTGCTAATATCACAGATGACCACATTCAATACTCTGCTTTATAAGTTATCTGTACTAGCTTCATGTTTCATGGAAATAAGTTAATATTTGATAGAAAAGAAAAAATAAAGAAAAAAAATAAACATATATATATATATATATATATACATACATATTGTTCTATTTTAAAATCAAGAGTTATATTATACTTGTAATAGATACTTATTTTATTTATTTTATTTATTTAGTCTTACGATCATCATATATTATTTGTATTTGCACCTGAATTAATGTGCCCACTACCATCCAGTGACTGGAGATAATAAAACATTTTGACCTCAGATGATACATATATATTTATATATAAAAATATTTACACTTACAATCAACTTGTATTGAAAACAGTTTGAATGAATATGTTACTTTTACCAAGAGGACTCAAGCTAACACTTGTTAAATAAAGTTTAGGCCCACCTACAAATGCTTTGTTATTTCAAAGTTCCCAAACCATAGGGCGAAGTACCCAACATATGACGATGAAGCACAAATCCCTCGGTTAGATTGATTCCTCAAGTCAGTAATTGCATAAATTCATTTATTGGTTGATTGATGGAACAATTATCCTTCACAGAATTTGACTTGTGAGTTTAAAACACAATGAAATGTTATCCAAATATCAGTGTGCTTAAAACCAATAACTTATTCACTACTATTCCAACAATGAAGTGTACACACTATTTGACCAAATCAGGTAAACTTGAAGTCCAAAATAACTCTAAACTATATTATGCTAGAAAGTGATATTAGAAGTGATTGTAAAGTTTACACCAATGATGCTGGTGGTTTGAGTTTGGACTATGAAATCCCCACCTTGATTGATGGAAACTAACACAGTGATACCTTTGATGGTACACATAGAATAAATGGGTCAAATCCAAAGGACATTTGATTATGCCACAAACCCTAATAATTTTTTAAGAATTTGTCTTGGTCTTATTTTAGTAAGATTTATATCCATTCACTTTTCAATTGCCTCACCCATAACCAAAAAGTCATCATCTATACCATCCAAATTGCACACAAATCTCACAAAGGGAAAAAATGATAAGGTAAACCACAAAAATCTAACCGTTTCATGCGATGAAACCGCAATTGTTTTTTCGCAGAAAAGGAGCTCCACGTGGCAGCGAAGAGTAAGCAACACCTTTTCCCTCGTTTTTTGCCCGGGAGCGCGTTACATTGGCGCAGCTACATCGGAGTCCCGCCACCAACAGCAAAAAAGCGGGAGAGTGAAAACTCCGGCAACATAATGGACGAGAAGGGAAGTATAGAAGGCGTGGACAGCAGACCGGTTCGACGACGGTGTTGCAGGCGCCAATCAGCAGCAAAATAAACAAGCAAGCCGAGCTCGGAGAGTGGAGCAGGGGTAGAAAAAGCGACGCACGCGGACAAAAGAGCATTTCGGCCACATCTTGCGCGGAGCGGAGAGCTATCTAGCTCCTAGGGCTGGTGCGCCTCATTAAGGCCACACCCTGGCACCCATAATTGCACCCTCCCGCATCTTGTCTTCACTCTTCCTTTTCTAATATTGCAAATTCCCCCCGGTTGGAAGCTCTTACCTCTCGCTAGCCGGTGATTGACGCTTCACTCCGAAGACGCAGCTTCGTAGTACAGTCTCGAGGCGGTCTGGGCAAGGAAGACAAAAGCACGTAGAATCTGCGGCTGGGCATCTACGTGGGCGTTGTCCATTCGGCCTGGCTCGCAACGTACGCAGACGCGTGGGAACGCAGAGCCCCTCCCTGTCGTTTTGAAAACTAGGCTCTAATATGTACCGCTGAAGTACATAACCAGTAAGTCGGAATGAAGATAAGGGGTAGAATCTAGGAATCTTGGAGAGATCTTTTGGAGGAGGGGCCATGTTGCAGGAAGGGAGAGGGAGAAAGATATGACACATGTGGACACGTGGCGGTGCGGTAAGGGGGGAGGGGGGAGGGCAGGGTATTCCGATGCCATAGGGGCGCCTTTTCTTTCTACTCCAGAGCTGCGAGGCATGCTTCCCCTGTTCATTTGTTATGGTTTCTTCTTCTTCTTCGCGTTGTTGACGACCAGGCTGTGGAACACGCTTCGGAACACGGGTCCTCCCGTTTAGACTATCACATTGGCAACGCGCAGCATTCTTTTCGGATTCAATTTTGGAAGTTAGAGTGTGTCACCGCACGCGCGGAGTAGCGAATAGGCGATAGCAAAGAGATAGGGAGAGTTGTGGGAATTATTTTAGTGTTGGTGAGTGGAGCGAGTGGGGTTTGAAGACAGCGAGCAGAGCCGAGCAGGTGATGTCGAGGATTGCGTACGTGAGGGGCAAGCGCAGAAGCTGTTGAGATTCGGCGTTGGGTTGGGATTCTTTGGGTGGTATTCAGATGCCCACCTCGTCTTGGTGCCCTTGCACGGGTCAAGCTGAGGATTTCTCAGTACCTCTGTCCACCAGAAGTCATAGATCTAGTCTGCTGCTGAGTCGATACACTCGTTTGTACGGTTTCTGTCCGGGATATTCTTGAAATGAGACAACAGGACATCTCTGTACAGGTTTTGATTTAGTTTTGTTTTTTGAAGTGTGGGTTTGTTTGGAAGAGGAAACGTAAAGAAAAAGCAGCCGAGGGGAAGGGTCATCTTGGAAGTTAAGAGTGGTTTTACGCCGGTATGAGAGTCAAGCAGGCTGGGGTGCCAACGACGTCGAGGAATCGACGACCCCTTCAGCATAGTTTGTGCATGGAAGATTCGTTCAGGGCCGGAAGAGGGAATGACTGTTGTCGAGATGCCGGTTTGGCTGGAAGCAGGATGCGGGAATCATCGAGTGGCAGCTATTCGCTAGTCCGTCATAACAGTGCAGTGTTCGACCATGATTTTGAATCCAACCGGAGTAGTTTGGTCCACACAGTTAGCGAGGTGAGAGAAGAGATGCAGTTAGGGTTACCACACGATTCTAGGGACCACATGAAATCGGACGGATGTGGCAGTGATGGTAAATCAGGGCAAAACAATAGCAAGGGTGGATTAGTCAGGCAAGTTTCGCGAGAGTCGCACGAGTTCTCACAGGAAACGTATTCTTCATCTTCTACTCCCGGGAAGAACGGTCACATAAATAGCTTTGTGTTGAAGAACTATTTGTTGCATGATAGGCGCACTTTGAGCCTCCCTGTGGGCAAGGAATACTCTATCAGCCAGTATGTGGGTCAGTCGACTGAGGTTCAGACCCACGTGGATAGCGACAACAACTCTAAAAATGTAACATATTCTGAGCGACATACGAGCGTAAGCAGCTCATCGTCCTGCGATGGTGGTGTTGGGTATTGTGTGCATGACTTCGACATTGAAGCTGAGAGGCACTCCAAGTCCACTCTATTTTTCGAGGCTGGGTCCACACTTCTCACCGTCATGGGGGCCATGTTTACTTTGTATCTTTGTATAAGGTTCTTGACGTCTGCCACGAGTAATCACCTTAAAGATGAGCCCAGGTTGTTCCGCAACAACTCTGGTGTTCTTCACGATAGCAGCAAGGATGTTTGCTCTTATTGTAGACTCTTTGTGAAGGCATGTCCGTTGCTAGGGCTGTTAGCTGCGGGCTTCGTATTGGTCCTCGGGGCGTGGGTGTCGGACGGTCGGTTTTGGCGATTATCGCCGATGCAAACGTCGAGATCCTGTCACTGTGAAGAGTACGATGAGAATCGACGGCATGTCGAGGAGGCCGATGAGAGGGTTCGACAAGCTGATCGGACCAAGCAGCAGTTTATGGCCTACGTCTTTCACAACATAAGAGGTGGGTATGTGTAGAATGTGCCTCTGCCGAGACTTTTGCAAGTGCTATTCTTAGAGATAGCTTGGACGTTGGGCTTACTTTCTTTCACGTTGCATTATGCTTCATACGCTTTTCTCATGGTTCTTTTCTGGTTTTTACAGTGCCTTTCAACGCCATTGTCCTGGGACTCGGTCACATGCGAGCTCTCGGAGACGGAGGTGGCCTGTTAGGAAGCGCAGCAGACAAGATGGACTTGGTTCAGATGATGCTAGACTGTGCGGAGACGATGACAAGCGTGCTCGACGATGTCACTGATATGGGTAAGTTGAAAGCTTCCTGTCATTCGTTGGTTTGAAACTTATTCACTTAGCGGGCTGAAAATGCAGTGTGCTCGAGGTGTTGCTTTCTCTTGTTTTTATTCTTATTATATTTAAGTTGGAATTAGCTTTTTTCCCCCGTCCTGTTGGAGTTTATTCGTGATGAATCTAAGATTAGGATGCATTCTATGTGCAGGTCAATGGGAAGGTGGTGAAATGGAACTTCACAAGGAAGAGTTTGACATTCTTGCCGTGATCAAGTTCTTATCCTGGGGCCTAAAGGATCTGCTGGAGCAGAAGGACATTGTATTTAACATGAACATCGATAGTTTGGCAAGCCAACTGCTTACATCGCATCGAGTGATTGGAGACAAGCAGCGAGTAGTGCAGACTTTAGGTGATTCTTGATTTGTGTCCGTCTTAGTGTTTTGGAGATTTGGAAATGGTTGGCTGTTTTTATTTTTACTTTTATTTTTCATTATGTAAAACATTCATCTTAGTCAGCAATTTTTTTTTCGAAAAACTCTTTGGGTTGTTACATGGGAAGCATTTAGTTCTAAGTTTGTTATCTTCTTTGCATGCAGGAAATTTTCTAAGCAACGCCGTCAAGTTTACGCCGTCTGGAGGCAAATTGGATTTGGACCTACAGTGTGAGGAGGTTGTGGAGAGCACAAGTTTTGAAGACCACATTGCACATTCTAATCCGTCTCCCCAAACAAGTGAGGGGCCGTTACTAGGAGCTGCTGGCATCCAAATATTGTCAAAAACTTCATCGCAGGTGAAATCTGGCGAGGGGAAAGTGGCGAAGTTGCGGCTTTCTGTGAAAGATAACGGAATCGGTAAGCAAAACCTGACTTGTAAAGATTGGAGCAGGTGCTGTGAAACTTTACTTGTTTTTTTTAATCGAGTTTCCGTTCAGGTTTGGTGTGTTTGTGTTCAAATTCTCAAGTTTGAACGTTGGTTTGAGCAGGAATATCCGCTCAAGATCAGGCAAAGCTGTTCGAACCATATTCGTTCGTCACTTCAGGATGGGTTCTGAAGGCCGGTGTTTCTGGATTGGGTCTTAGCATGGCAAAAAGGTTTGTTGAGCGAGCTGGCGGTAGTATTGGAGTAGAATCTGAAGAAGGCAGTGGTAGTACCTTTTTCTTCTCCCTTCCTTTTCCGCTTGTGGCAGTGGATGTGAGTAACGAGCGGGAGCAAGTGAGGTCGGATGGAGGAGCACCCGTGCTTCAGAAGTCAGAGGTCACTCAATCAATGGACAGTTCAGGCGTGACAGTTGTGCACGAATCAATCACCTTATCAAGAAGACGATCAAATTTGAAAGAGGATTTGAAACCGGCTGTGAAAGTGAAAATGACCACTAAAGTACCTGATGAAAATGTGAATAGTGATGTATCTGATAGCTGCGCAAAGAAATCTAAGCACGATGGGTTAGACGGACATCAAAGAAAAGTGCTACTTGTTGAAGATACACGAATTAATAGAGTAAGTTTTGTCTCTTAAAACTATTTTCTACCTGTTATCAAGAATTATCTCTATGAGTTTTGGTATGTTACCTATGTGTTGCAAATTCTGCGAGTTTATATTGTTATTATCATTGCCATTATTATTGTTATCATTTCGAGTTCTTACTGTGTTTCTTTTCTTTTTCTTTCTTTTTTTTGCAGATAATTCTACGCAAGGTGCTACAAAATCTGAATTTGCAGTGTGATGAAGCCGAGAATGGTCAAATAGCAATAGATTTTCACAAACAAGGGAGGACATATGACCTTGTTCTCATGGATAAAGAGATGCCAGTGATGGATGGCCACGAGGCTACAAGACAGTTGCGAAATATGGGAGTGAAAACTCCTATTGTTGCATTGACTGGAAACGCGTTGACAACGGATAGAGAAATGTTCTTCGAAGCTGGTGTCGATGATTTTCAAACTAAGGTACATATTTCAGTCAAGTGTAGCAAAGGATGGCCACTCTTTTACAAGTTTATCAATTAGTTGTCATTGTGCGTTTACATTGTTGTGAATAATCTAACTCAGCATCTTTCTTTTGTGATACAGCCTCTGTCAAGAGACAAACTTGTACAGCTGTTGGCACGGTATGGAGTAGAAAATTCGACTTCGAAGACTTCTTATTCATCAAAGATGGTGTGACTGCAAACCATCCGAGATCTTGAGGACCGGGGTTGCTCAGCTTTTGCTTTTTTGCCCCATGTAACATATATTTGGGAATGATTCCTTTATTAAGGTTCTTAATGGAGTAGGAAGAGGATCTTTTTTGGGAGCCATTGCTCCTGACGCTGATGGAATTAGGAGATGCATACGACTGCCTGTCCATTCCTTTGGTTTTTTTTTTTTCGACTCCGGCAAAGTCATTGCAGTTTTGGACTCTCGAATTCTTGCAAATCAATGCTGGATTGTTTAGACCACGTTAGAATTTCTTAGTTGACACTGGACTTGTGGGGTTGTGTCTTAATTCTTATAATAGGTCTGATTCTTATTTGTATCGATTGTATGGGCATATTGTTATTTAGTGGTTGTTGTGATCAGTAACTGTGTTCTGAGTTGTATACATTGGAATGGATGGGTTCTTTATTGGATGTTTCAGTTTTCAATTTTAGTTTCGAAATAACACATTATTTAATTCCAAGTCATGAAGAGATAGTACTATTCAAGCTTCATACTTCATGCATTTACAACAAAAATATACACCAAGCTTACACGCGGCGTATTATCTCCTGCCCAGTGTCTCCATTATGATGTTGTAAGGCGTGTCGACAGTATTGAAGTGGTTCTGTCTCTCCTTAGTCTTTTACACTTCACAGTGTGATGACCTCTCCTCTGTACATAGTGTATTGTGAAGCAGCCTTAAAAGTTATCAGATTGGTTACTAAGTATTATGGATGTAGGAAGCTAAGTATAGAAACTGTGCTCGTTCAGATACCAAAGTTGGTCTTCCTCGATTACTTCTTGGTTTTTCCATCTGCAAACTTATTTAGATGAGGTGGCAGCTTTTCGGTGATGGTTCAAAATCATTCGAACCACTGCAGAACGAACATTGAACTCTTTGACCAACTTGACAATCATAAGAAAATTGTTTCTAGGTGTGGCTCCTCAGCATCATTCGAAAACAAAACGTCAAGTTACATTAGAGGTTAGTTATACAAGTTCCCTACAATCAGTGGTTGGCAGATGGAAACACTTCGTAAAGGCTTTTGCGGTAAACTTTTCTAAAACAAAAGCCACAGAGCAGTTTTTAACTCCCACTATCTTGAAATAGTAATGCATATATTCATGCTGAGCAGTGTGTCAACGAGCGATGTCAGCCGAGAGAAATAATCCATTGATTATATTATCCATCCACAGTTGGATGCAAATCGTTCGGATAGGAATCGTCATCCAGGAGGTCGAGGGCGCCATGGCACACCAGAAAACCATCGCAGCACTCCAGTGTCTGCGCTTCGTGAATTCATCGAGATAAGCTATCACGGCGATTGCGTGCGATGGGTATCTGTGCACTGGGTGTTTCATCTTTAGAACTGCTGTACAGTAGGGCAAAGTTTTGCATGTTTGTGGATAAGCAACAATGGTGGAGCTCCGTGCATTTGTTGGGATCATCTTGAGGTGCTATGATTTCGTAAGAATGAGCTAGAATTGGATATTGAGGAGTTGAGCAGCGCGGGATTGACGTGGGTATGCTGCTTTGCCTGCACAGGTGAAGATTGGGCGCAAGGGTGAGGAGTGATTTGGCGCAGCGGGGGAGGAATTGAGGAAGGAGAGTGGGGTTTAGGGTTTTTTTACAAGGTATAACAAGATGAATCAGCTGAATATAGAGCGCGTGCTGGCCGTGGTGAAGCAGAGGTCCGGGGAGTTTATGAGTGCAGTCAAGGATACAGCTTTGGAATTGTCATGGGATGTGCGTGATGCAGCTGATGCGGGCTTTGGCGTGCCCAGGCTCATTTCCAATGTTGCATCCCTATCTGTGGCGGTATGCGCTTTCTGGATTATATTTGTGATTGGGCGTAGTTGTGGGTTTATGATGGATTATGCGGGAATTTGGAATCCAGGGGTGGGATTTTGGTATGGAAAGTGAGACCTGTAATTTGATAAGAATGTCGATGTGGGCAGGTTGTGGCAGCCTCAGGAACTGCAGCTATTGCATTGGATGGCGTTGGCAAAGTGTTTGGCAAAAGGTTAATATGGTGTTTAGGTCGAGAAAAGACCGATTATGTTTTCTCAAGTGCTTACTGAGCAGTGGTTTATTTCAACAAATTGGGTGATAAGAAGCTGAAATATGGATTTTGAGGCTGGCCCGTTTAGTTCGTGGAAGATGCAGCTTACCTGGGTTTAAGACATAGTGGTTCCGTAGTAGGCCCCTGTCCCTTTTGATGTGGTGGGTTATACACACAGAATGATGCTATCTTGCTGAAGCTCAAACGGAAGAATTTTTAGGTCACAGTAATTTCTGATTGTAGCACTCTCGCAGGGAATGCACTGATTGCAACGGCTGGGAAGGGTTGCGCTGCACCATGTGTGCGGGCAAAGGTCTGGTGGGGTATTTTGTGAAGGACCTCGAATCGTAAGTTTCGCCGAATATACACTTCCTTGTTTTGGGAGTTCTGAACCTGTGTTGAGCGTTTTCATGGAGTATTAGAACTTAGTTATTAAATATGTAAGAGGTAAAATATAACTTGAAGAGGAGAATGGAAGCTGTAGGTTTAGTTTATGCTAAAATGTCACTTTACATTCTGAAATCTGTGCATGAAAGTAGTTGTTTAATGATTTAACATTATAATTAAAATTTAATATAATTGAATGTGCAGGGGACAGGGCGATTCGGTTGAGAGCTTGGCAGGGGCAATAGCTGGTGGGGCTGCAAATTTGACTTGTGTTCCTGCATCTGTGAATTCAGGCCTCCCATTGCCCCGCCGAGAATGTCCAACTTGTGATGGCACGGTATGTTGTGCCCGTTGGGATCTTTCGTAAATTTTCGGGTCTTCGTGTATTTTTCTTGTGCTACTTGGATTAGTATCATATTTTTGACCCTGGTTTGCAATCATTTCTGTAAGTTCTCAGTTATGAGTTGAGCCTCAGCAATTTAATGGAGCTTATACAACCATTTCGTGCAACTTCGCAGGGAGTTATGACATGCAAGAAGTGCAAAGGCGAGTCGTGGAAACCAAAGATGAACTTTGAGGACGTAAGCCACCTCCTGAAATCGTCTGCTTTTTTGAGGATATGGCGTCGATGTATCTGTACTTGTACTAGTATTTGTCCCGAGACAATTTTGCCACATGCTGATCTTCTCTTGGACTAATTTCTACTAGCTGTCCATCATCTCGTTTCATTTACCGATGTTCTAGTTGTTGTTTAATACAGATAATGGATGTTCCTTGGAAAGCATGGAATGTGTACAGGAAGACTAAGCCGCCTACTGAGGTCCATATTTAGACCTGTTTGTGTCTTTTTGTCTTTGCATCAAAAGTGATTAAGCATAATATTGTCTATTTGAACTTCTGTATATTTTTTACATGGAGGCAAGACGAATTATAGGGTTTCTCTTCGTGCATCTTATCCCTGATTTTTGTGTTGATTTCGACTTCAAAAGTTTTGGGTTTAACATACGGTCGTCGATGCAGTCACAAGATCGGCTGATGTCAAATC
This sequence comes from Physcomitrellopsis africana, assembly GCA_036785485.1. Classification (NCBI taxonomy): domain Eukaryota; kingdom Viridiplantae; phylum Streptophyta; class Bryopsida; order Funariales; family Funariaceae; genus Physcomitrellopsis; species Physcomitrellopsis africana. The sequence goes on along the minus strand of JAWRVF010000440.1, from coordinate 98,652 downwards.
CGGACTTGGCCTATTGGATGATGTTCGAGAAGCCTGCTATCGAGGATGGCGTAGAGTATGATGATGATGTCAAAGAAAAGATGTGGATGAAGTACATGGTGGGTTATTTATTATGATTGATGATTTCTGCTTCTAATTTATATAATAGTAGCTTACCTTCGGTTACGTTTAAGAATTTTTCTTATGAATTTCACACTCAAACTTTCCGATCTCCCAATTTCACTTTTGGAGAGTTTTGCAGATGTGTGAATTGCCTTAATTTAGCACTGTGACTAATTCTGTTGCCAGAAATTTTCATGAGGTTATTTTTGGCTTGTCATTAGGACGACAGGCGTTATGAAGAATTGCGCGAGAGAGCAGAAAGAAGAGAAGCTGGGTGGGAAGTCTTACAACAGGTTGTTTATCCTGATTGTGCATAAAATATTCTAGGAAAAGTAAAGAGGACTACCCTCCGTGGTGGACTTAAAGTTTTAGAAGTAGCATGGCCTTCTTGGTTAACTAGATCTTCAAAGTTTCACAGAATTTGCTGTGGGCCCTTAAATGCACTACTGAATTGCTCTGGGTTGTATCCATGTAAGACAACTAACATGTTCTGCATGGTGGGCAGGGTTTAGTGAGCATTAATCCAGAACGAGCTAGACAAGATTCTGTAATAGTGCAGAATGTACCCTTTCATAAAGCTCAGTTGCAACTTCAAGCTGAAGTGGAAGGAATGCAACCTCCTCCAAGGCCTGCGAATTGGGGGGTAAGTTCTACTTGTCCCAATGTTCATTTGCGTCTGATATGCTGAATCTATTTGACTAAAGCGTGTTGACATATTTTCTTGATCAGCTTCTTACAGTTTTTATTTGACTTGAGCATATTTATATGAGGTACTAGATGCGTCCGCATCTGAAGATTAGCAGAAGCCACACTTGCTATCAGTTTCTTGCGCAGCTGCCTAGCTTTGGACATTGAACTGAAACAATGTTTTGGTAACTGTTGGATTATGATGAAGAATGTAAAACTTCCCTTGTCTGAAGCGGATTGGCGTAAGGAGGATTTGCAAAATCCCAAAGTGAGGCAAGAGATGGAGATGTTACTAAAAACTCAAGAAGGGGTTTATGGAGCATTACTAGACAATGCCTGGGAAAATCAGTGGCGCGAGCAGCAGGTTGAATTCTTGGATTATCCATCCCGGCACTAACAAATTCCTCAGCTTAAATCACTTTTTGGGTGTTAGCAATATCTGTGACTTCTGTTTTACATGCTTGGTTTAATCTTTTCTATTCTCGTGTTTCTAGTAGAGCTAGTTCAGAAGTTGGATCCAGTTGGTTGTATTGTCATTAACTCTTGCGTAGAATTAGTTGAGATATTGCAGTTTTCAGTTTTGTTGTTCAAGAGAAATGTAACAAGGAACTATTGGTGGATGCGTGCCAGCTCGAGATACTTACCAAGGCGAAGATAGAGTCATACCTACGTGCCAAACATGAGGAAGAGCAAAATCTTGGATCCTCTGCCTCAGGTAGAGAGGGACGAACTGGTAAAGGTGCTCCTTCCACGAGCATAAGAGATACCAAAGCTTCTACACAGGTATGTACTATCACTGCATACATGCATTTCAAAGAAATACCACATGATCACTTTTACTATTATTAGTTTACGAGCCTTGGACGATTTTCAAGTGTATATTTCACTTTCCCCCTGCAGAAGAGTGGCGGGAAAAAAGGCGTTGATGAAAAGAAAAAGAAAGAACGGCAGGAGAGGGCAGAGAGATTGGCCAGGCAAGCTGCTGAACGTGAAGCTGCTCTTGCAAAAGGCAAAGCTGCTCGATCAGGGAGGAGTTGATTGTAGCATTTTTGCCGTCGATACTTATGTTCTTTCAGTAGGAGTAGATTCAGAGATCAGAGGACTATTTTCTTAATGAATTTAGTCCACTTTGAAAGGTCGATTGCCACGAAAGAGAAAGCCAAATCTTGCTAGATTCAATGTTGAGTATTAGCATGTTTCTATGCTGAAGAGGAGCATTGTCTGCATTATGGAGTTCCGGACTTATGAATGTTTGCTCTTGCACCCTTCAAGCGACTCTGAATATCGACAAGCTTCATTTACTGCAAACCCTATATGTTGGAACACATATGTCGCAGCAGTGGAGCACGTCAACGTGAGGAAAAATTAACTCATTTGTCGGAGTTTCTTGCAAAGTCCGCAACGTCGTACCGTGTGCAGCTGCAGGCTCTGCCTTATCAGAGCGAGGTTTCGATCCTCGGACCTGTGGGTTATGGGCCCACCACGCTTCCGCTGCGCCACTCTGATGCTCGAGATGAATGGAGATGTTGTATATGTGGCTTCATAGGAATCTTCTCTTTCTCAACTATGCTCCACGTCGACCACTAGGATTAGACTCCGCCATCAGGCAACCAAGCTGCAGTCATTCCTTCGTGGCAGGGGACGTGTACGTTAGGGGAACGCGTTCCCTCGCCGAGTCCCGCGGGTACCGGTCCTCCATGCATGCCTCCACTGCGCAGGACATCTGTCTTTGCCGTGTGGATCTGATCTGAGCCATTCAGTTCCGGCGGCTACTGCACATGCCTGCTCGAGTCCCCATCCACCCGACCCGGCCCGTTCCGCGTTGACGTTGCATTGCTTTCTCTAAATGGCATAATCCTGAAGAAAATGACCACCACCCTCTTTTTTTAGGATATTCCTACTGGGAATACTTCGTCTTATGATTCATTATTTGGTCGTGTGGGAAATTATTTTATTGTTTTACATGTACTTGTGTCACATCAAGTGCGCATATTTACTGTGTAATTACAAGTTTTCATTCTTATTATTATACTTTTGGGTAGTTGTTGCATTTTTTTGAATTATTTTTTATTTTATTTAATGCGTGCGTCATTTGAATTCTTCCTCTCATTTTTCTGAATTTGCTGTTTGTTGCGCTGTGTGGCAACTAATTCGATGTTGAGGTCATATATATTTATATAACAATGACAGTAATAATATATTGTTGATTACAATATTACAAATGCATTTTTCATATTTTACTTTTTCCATTAATTGATATCCTTTTACAATCTCCTGAAATCATTTACACTTTTCTTATTTTTCAGAATTATATTCTTAAGCTTTCCTATAAGTTTTAGTTAAAAGCTAAAAAGTATGATTCTATTAGAAACCAACATAAAATACTCGTTGCTACTATGGATTTATTCAAAAACCTGAATATTTTATAGAAGCAGTTCTTTTAAAATACAATTAAACACATTGTTATATGTACACATACACACACACATAAATTTAAATAAAAATGTTGAAAATATTATTCAAATATAAATCAATTTGTTTGTTTACTGAACTTTGAGGTTCTGCATTCAGAAAAGACACATTAATGTGAGTGTTGAGACGGCAGGATGGGCACAAATTTCGCAATGCCCACATTCTGCAAGATGGGCACATAGTGAAGCAATTGCTGTCAGAAAGACAATGTTAAAAACACTGTTTCTATATCCACAATTGTGCATGCTGAACTCCAACAGAAAGCAGAAACCAAGGCTTCTAAAATCCTGCTCTGATAGAGCCCAAGTGAGACAGCTCTGGCACCATATTGCATACAGCACTACAGCAGTCTGCCAGTTATTATGTACAACGCCATTAGACTACTTGCATGAACTGAATAAGAAGCAATCTAACGAGTCCCATGTACAGCAGCAAAAATGATGTTGAATCCTCCTCACCAAAACCGCTCTACAACACTGGTAACACACTGATACTACCCCACAAACGTAAACCTCCAGATGAACCATGGTTTGGGTGCTCACTGATCTTGCAACACACTGTTTTTGGAGCATTACAAGGCATTTTGGTGTTTACCATGTGAAGAGAGAGGAGCCTGATTGGGAGCTGCGGTCATAACCTGTTTCAACTCCCTTCCAAGTCGAGTTTTGTGGGCCAAGATGTTCGCTTGCGGGCCATGATAAACCACTAGCTAAAAGAGTAATTGGTCCGTGAGTGGTGACTTTGGTCCCTAAGATACTTTGTACGTAAAATTTTACTCACATGCAATATAAACCACTTTGCATGTGGGTATAATCACTTATGTGAGTTGTTCCACAGCAGCGGCGTCGTCAGAGCATCGCCGTTCAGGCCACGCGTCGCTAGTTGCTCCTCTCTGGCCAAATTCTCTACTTGCCAGATCTTGCTCACTGCCTGCTGGCCTTGCTTCGACAGCCCCATTTGCTGCTCCAAAGACAATATTAGCCAAACTTGAGCATAAGTTGCATGCATGAATATTGATCATAAACGTTTACTCTGGCTGAATGGTGATCTTTACGAGAAATAGATAACTCATAGTTTTATAGATTCCTTCGTACAATCCATTTGGCGAGTGTCAAGTTAATTACTGATCCAGCAGAAAACAGGTTTTCCAAGAGATGTTATATTCCTCAAATTTGCTGTTCGTAGTTTACTCTTTTGCTTGTAAAACCATCACTCTTCAAAAACTTTGAAATCGAACGGATCTCTCCCAAAAGATAAGTCGGTCTATGTTTGGTCAACTCATTGATGTTTGCAAGAGGTAAATAATTTTAGAAGATATGTGTTATTTGAAAGGACAATGTTCTTATGTGCTTTTCATATGCTGATAACATGACGTTTGCCAAATCAGGGTTTTCATGTGAGTAAGTTATAACTATGGATACGTTAAGTTTAAGTGAGAAAAAGTAGAAATGTAAGACTTGGATGCCTTACCGGAGTACGTAGAGATCCAGCTCGACGAACTAGAATCGAACTCCCTTTAGACACCTGTGTTGCTGCCGCGGCGGCTACTCGTACCCTACACAACGGCGGGAGTAGCTCTGACGTTAACATATGACAGACTTCAACTGGTACTAGGTAAGATATAAACTACATCATAATGTGGAAAACTATAATTGACTTGTTCATGCACACAAACAAAAAAAAATTCTAATATGACATCATATGAGAATCACAGCTCTAGGAAAGGCATTGGCATACTTTTCTTCGCGGTCATCATCTGCATGACTGAAACTAACAAAGAAAGATATAAGAACATCTATTCAATGCAACTGTGGACGAGTCACTTACTTTTTGTGTACATCAATATATTCATCTGTCTCGTCCACAATCTCCTCCTGCAAAATGAAACAACAGTCAACCAGTCAAGAAGCAAAGAAAAGGTGCAGTTAGTTTGTTCACGAACAGCTTCGCATCAAGATTCTAATTCAGTAGAAATGGTTAAGTTTTTTGTAAGCTGTACTTGTAATAGCTCTTCCATGACGTCCTCCATTGTTATGATGCCAATGACTTCACCATCCATTAGGTCATCATAGTCATCATAAACATTCTCCTCAGATTGTTTGTTCCCGTTTGCATTTGTTTGATTTCCAACACCTTTTTCCAGGTCTGCTTCTCTACTCATGCCAGACCCTTCCAGCTTTTCAATGCCATTGAGATCGTTGCTACGACTAGTTCTCTTCTTGCCTTTCACTTTTGTTACTGCTGCCATGTGGCTCCCGCCCTTCTGGAATTCGTTTAGTATATCGTACAACGGCATGTCACTGGGCACTCTGACAATTAGAAAAAGATACATTCAATTTCATCAAAGTGCCTCTCAGTCATCAGTTTCAAAATGTTACATAAACCCAGACAACAAATGGATATCCTGAGCAAAGCTAAAACAACTTCAGCATGTGCAGCTGAAAAATAGTGATGTACGGGTGATGTGGAAACAGAGATCAGAGTTGATTTGCAGCTTTCTAATTCCAATTGTAGAATATTATACACTACACTGCCACACCAATGAGCTTACCTGGGTATCCTCCTTATAGAAACAGAACTAACGGGGGTTTCGGCCTCAGCACGGACTGTTAGTAAACTTTTCACCTGCACAATCATGAAATATGGGATTTAGAAGCCACTTGTGAATTGATCATCCAGAAGCAGCCTCCATGTTTTACTTATTGAAGGATTTAGGAGAAGACTAAGATACACAAAGTCTTTTCAATCCAAGTTAATTAGCTTGCATACCAGTAAAACGCCAATGAGGTTGCGAGGATTTCCATCATAAACAGGAACACGGCTGTGTCCTCGAGCAATTATTTTCCCCAATGCCTCCCTGCAGTAAAATATTTTGCAGAACAAGAAAACATCAATAACGTCTGGGGGTACACCAAAAAAAACAAGGAAAAGAAACGTTGTACGCACCAACAGGGACAAGCTATATTTTTGAAAGCTAAAATTACCGTGGTACATTGAAAAGAAATACACACACCTAAAAGAATATTTAACAGTCGAAGTTTAAGTGGAGCGCACCAATCTAATTTGGAATGGACATCAAGCGAGAATGTTGATTCAATTGGAGTCATGGAATCCAGGGCGGTCTAAATAATTCATCACAAAAAAAAATGAGTCAGCTATTTCATAGACTCAAACTTCATCTTAGAACTACAACTACAATGTCAGGTATCCGCACAATCAGCTAGCACCGCCAAAAAATGACGTTAAAATCAACTGAAAGGAAGGTAGACGCACCTTCTCCGTTAGGTCTAGAGCTCCTTGAATGATTGTAGTTTCATCATGCGTTAATTCTCCACCCTTTCCAGCCTGAGTCAGAAACCAGACAGTATCACAACGTGGAGCCAACATTGACATTTGCATCAAAAGACCAATATGTCCAGAGATTAAAACTGAAAATCTAACATATCAGATAGTTGGGAATGTAAACCAAAGCAATTAGAGAAACATTAGCTCACTTTTGCAAGAGAGACGTAGCAAATGTCCATCTTGCACTACTGCCGTAGAGCCTACCTCTCTTCCATGAATCGAGACCAACGCCTTCAGTTGCGCTCGCCTAAATAATGCAGATTCATTATGTCCCAACAAATAATCCAGAATCTGCATTCAGAAATCGTACGACCAATTTCTTAAGTTACTACTCACACAGTTAAGTGGTTCCTAAGCATTGCCAACAGAAGATGAGCACTTCGGCGTTGAAAAACAATCACAATTACCTTGCCGACTGGGTAGGAAATAGGCCAGCTTATAGTCATGAGAAACTTGACCAACCAGATCAAGTCAGCACCAATCGCAAGCCCATGTCTTGAGCAAACTGCTTGAGGAATAACCTGCACATCAAACACCGCCAGCAATGTGAGCCACAAGGCGCCCAACAACGAAGCCTAAACAGTGTGACATGTAGAAGATGACACTGAGCTCTTAATGCTAAGAAAAAGGGTTGACAAAATGATATAAAACACAAGATTACACTCATCGTCTGGTGCTTCTTTGTTGAGTTTAAAAAGATACCTCTCCAAAGGCAAGCACAAAGGTCACAGACAAAATCACAGCCACTACTTCATTGAACATGTCGTCCAGAAATATGGGCAGAGCCTGCGCAACACAAAAAATGAAATAACCATCACCAAACACTTGATTCAAACCAGCACAAAATTTATAGTGTTTGTCGTTGTTGCAAATTGCATACATTCTCAATGATTTTCTGAGCAAAGGAAGCGTTTTGGAGGCTAACTTGCAATGGCGCACTCTAGTTTGGTACAGGACAAAATCACATACCTCCATAGCAGCTGCGTTACAGAGAAGCAATGTCACGAGGAGCTGGTGCTGCTTCCTCACGACGGGCACGATTTTAGCTGCAAATCAATCAGACCAACACAAAGTGATCGATTCAGGAAACATCAGCATGAGCACCTCGAACTCGTATTGTATGAAACCCAAAGGGGAATATGATAGGCCTCCACCTAATCATTGCAGGGAATTCAGTATATAACAATGATAGCCAACGAATAGCTGCGAGGTGGTGGTGGTGGTGGAAGATAACATACTAGCCTGTATTCTTTCCTCATCGGTGCCACTCTGCTGAAGAACCTCCAAGTCCACAAGCCCAAGCGACATGAGACCCAGCGTCAGGCCCGACATAACGCCAGCAAACAGCACCAGAAAGAGAGAAATACCAGCCCAAATCCACCACCATGGCTGCGAATAGGGCGACGGATCACCTCCCACCATGGACGATCGGAGCAAGTGACCCAGTCTCAGAAATCCAAAAAACACCATTCCAGCGTCCGGTGATTTGTTTTTCTCTTTATTTTTATTTCTTTTTCTTTTTCTTTTTCTTTTTCACTTCTTCAGACGGATTTCTGGAAAATAAAAATAAAAAAGACCACTTGTGTCCTCTTCGAACACCGGAGTCCCAACCTCGGACTAATCCCGGAATTCGAAATTCAAAGATTCACATGGAGAATGGCAACCTCTCCACAAAGCCCCATCCCTAAAAACAAACACCTCCGGGGCGGAACTCAAGCCGTCGTTGTCCACAAACGAAACCGAGACGAGGGACAAAAAAAAAAGAAAAAAGAAAAACACCAAAACCTCCACCTCATTCCTCTCCAACTAAAAACTCACTTCAACGTTCTTGATTCAATTTGTTTTTCTCACAGAACCTGCTGATCGACCCCCCCCCCCCGGGCAAAGCAAGAACGAATGCTCACAAGCTCCCCCCCTAAGTTGTGCACCCACCTCCTCCCATTTCCTTCACACCTCCATTCCTCAGCCCGATTACATGCACACCTCAACACAACACAACACAACACAACCAACTCCCTTCACTACCCACCAGTACTACTACAGGTTGACTCATCAAACCTCGAAGCTCACCAACCAGAAAAAGACACACAGGGGAGGGAGGAGCTGGAAACTATACTATACAGCGCATCAGCAGCAGTATCATCAGTATCAGCAGCAGTATCATCAGTATCAGCAGCAGTATCATCAGTATCAGCAGCAGTATCAGCAGCAACACAGCCTCAATACCGTCCGGTGGTCGCTCTCCAATTAACCTTCCAGCATTGGTTTGAAACCCACCGATCCCGGTGCCGATTTAGCACATCCTTTTCTTCCCTTCCTTCCTTCCTTCCTTTTATTTTTCTGTTCCACCCAGTCTTTCTTTCTTCTTTCTTTCATGCCGAACTAGAAAATTTCCTTTTCCCGAGTACTGTAGCAAGGACCTTGTCTTTTGTCTTACCGGCTTTGACATGTTTGACTACCCGGTGTTCATCTCCAGGCTTGCAAGGTTTGAAAACCCCTCCCAGTACTAAAAAAGCACACATTCACACGCTCACAAACACACACACTTCCAGTACTACTTCCTTCCATGCATGCAAGCTCTGACGTGCCTCCTTGTGTCCCTAAAAAACCTTTTGTTTGATTTGGAAAGTAAGGCCCTCTAGGGTATGATAAGGCCCCATGTGGCTGCACCCCAGTGCTTGCATGCTGCTATTGCTGCTGATTATTATTATTACAGCTCTGCAGCAAAAGCTTTGCCCAAAAGGGATAACCCTCCACCATTACTACTACTACTACTACTCTCTCTCGCTTGTGGGTGCCCCTCTAACCCTAATAATTCCTTGATACCCCCTACATTTCCATTTGGTTCTGTTTTCACTGGGTTTTGTGTGGGGTGTGGGGATAGGTTTTGTTGGATAACTGTGTGGGTGTGTTGTTTTTTATTTTTATTTTTATGTCTGTGTCATGTGTGTGACATAGTCAGAGTTCTTTATTCATGTTCATCCACAATATTGAGCTTTCTCTGGAGATCCACCGATTTTGTTCTGGCTCTGTTCTCATTTGTCATCTTTGGATTGTGAATAGAGTTAATGTGTTGAGTCTCTTACAATGATGAATAGTTATTTTGAAGAAAAATACATGTTTGTGTTATTAGTTGTTACTTGATCCCACAAGTAAATTGTGTTGTGTGAATAAGAGTAAATTAAAAAGGAGAAAGTGGGTTGCTGGCTCTTTGCAAAACATAACTTGATTGCACAAGAAAATTGTGTTACATCAATAAAAGTAATTTATTAAAAGAGAGAGTGGGTTGTAGACCTTTACAATATATCCTTTGTTAACATCTTTTCAACTTGGATTTTAAAGTAGTAGTAGTAGTAGTAATGGTGGAGGGTTATCCCTTTTGGGCAAAGCTTAACTAGACAATTAGTTGGAATTGTCTAATTTAAAACCAAGCTACACTGCCCATTTTTTGATGTACGAAACCCTAATGTTGTGGATGTGTTTAAATGTTAAAAAAAAAAATTAGATCCCTCCTTTATATAGCAATTAGTAACTCTAATGATAATTAAAATAGTAGTAGTTGTTTTGTAGAGGAGGAAGAGAGATTGTAATTAAGGATTGGAAAAATAAAATTATATTTTAAAACATTGAACAAATAAAAATTTCATGAATATTCTAAAATCAAATTATTTTACATCTAATTTTATAAAATAATTTGAATAATGACAACTTCAAAACAATAATAATAATAATACAAAAAATAAAAAATAAAAGATCAATAAAATGTAATATATTGAAACTATTTATAATTTGAAATTTAATTAAAAAAACACTTAGAGTATAAAAAATTATATTTAAAACAAAATCTGTAATGGTAAAATTTATTTATTTTATTCCATTTATATAAACTTGAAATATAAAAATATATTATATAATTTTAAATTTTAAATATATTTATTGTAAAAAAATATTTAATCATGTATACATATATCACTAAGATATATTTATTTTTTAATTATTGATATATTTAGATATATTTTCTAAGAATATTATCTCTATAATTCATATTTTAATTATTTTCGTAAAATGTATATTCAATGATACATTTTTAGATTGATGTATTTTTTAGATTCTCTCTTATTTATATTCATTAAATTAATTTTTGATATTTGTAATCATATTTTATAACTTCACATTAATTTTGTATTTCTAAATTTTTTATAAAATATATGTCTATCATAATAAAAAATAATATTATATATATATATATATATATATATATATACATTTTATTTAGCTATTTAAATTTAAATTTAATTTAATACTTTTTATTCATTTGATTTTGTACTAAAATTTTTAGATTTTAAATATAATTATAGTAGCATATAATTGTTTTAAATTGTCAAATAATATTCTATTTGTAGATTGCTAAGGTGATGTATAATTATGTTAATTATACCATAAAACAATTGTGACAAGTTCTAAAAAGTGCGGATAAGTATTTTAGTAAAATATAAAATTTCCTTAGAGATAACTTCATATTTTTTTACTTATTTTGGGTATTCTAAAATCAAATAAAAAATATCAAGTATGTAGATATAAAAATAATTAAATAAATATAAAAATTTTAGAAAAAAAATTAAATTTTAAAGCTATAATAGTAAAATTAATCTTTAATTTTTATTTATTTTTATTAATATTTAAATTATGTTAAGAAGGAAAAAAATTAAATTTTTTTAAGAATTTATATACTTGTACAAATTCAATTTTTGAAATAATAAAATTTTAAAATTATTTTACTTAATAGTTTAATGAATGATACAATTAAATAGTAGTATTTCGGATCATTTTAGTATTTTAATACAACATATATATATATATAGGCTCTAAGAATAATCATAAATGATAAGTATTCAATATAGACTCTACTTTATATTATTATAGAGAATGTGATTTAATGATGAAAGTAATCAAGTAGGTATGATACACTTTATTTGTAATTCACTTGTTGTATATTATTTTCTTTGTGTTTCTTAAACTTTGATTAAATAGATTAAAACATGTTTTTTTGTTTGCATATTTTTAGATCATAAGTATTTTGTCCAATATATAGATACATTTTTATAAGTATTGTGTGTTAAAAAATAAAAAGTAAAGGTCAATTAAGAAATTATTTAAGTACTAATATCAGAAGTTTTAAATAAAATATTATAATTAGTAAATAGATAAATGAAATTAAAATTATATCATAAAAAATTAATAAAATTTTATAACAAGTACTAAGGTAAATCATAACAATAATCTTCGTACAATATAATATACTTGTTTCAAAAGAGTATTTAACTAACGTTATTTTACAAATTTCAGTAAGATGTAAAATATGTTTTTTGATTTAATTTCAATATATTATTTAAATATTTATTTATTTAATTGAATTTATCCTTATTTTTTATTATTTTAAATCATTTTTGGATTTAGATAAAATTATGTAGATCTTATTAAATTTTTATTAAATTTTTTTTGAGTTGTTTAAGAATTTATTTGAATAATTATATATATATATATATATACATATATATATATATATATATATATATATATATATCTTCATGTTTTAGAATTTTAGAATTTCTTTTGATGGCTTGTAAAAAAAAAAAAAATCAATAATAGATCTTTGGCTGGTAGTTTTGCTTTGTCTACTTTAAGCAAGTTAAACCACCAAAAATAATATTGTGTAATACAATGGTATTGAAATACTACTTAAGAAAAATCAAAAAAGGATTAATAAAAAGAAAAATTGATTGGTTGTTGTGAAATGTGATAATTTTTATTAAAAAACATGACACATATATATAAATGATTAAAACAAAAATGATTTTATTTCTAATAAGAAAGTGAAGATACATGTATATAAAACTATTCAAAATGTTTGTAACATTTGTAGATAAAATATTCAAAAACCAAGTTTTGTGAATTGTTTCTAAAATATAAAATCTTTTAAAATTTATTTTACTTGTAGAGGTGATATAATAAAATATTGTAGTAACTATGATAGTTGTAAATGTAGAGATTTAGAGTCTATAATATTTTTTTCAACTCTTAAGGATGTTAGTAATATTGAAAATGATACATTCAAAGAAGTGAGTAGTAAATAAGATTAACAAGCAGAAGATGACATGAAAATTAAAGAAATAATAGAAAAGTCAAAAAGAGGATAGAATATAAAATATTTGTATTAAAAAGATAAGAAATTTTTATTTAAGTATTAAATAGTACATATCTACTCTTAATACAATAAATTAAGGTAATTTTATGGTTTTTAAATTTGAGATGGATAATCTAAGTAAACCTATTAAAAAAACAATAATAATCATAATTATAAAGATTTATATTTAATAGAAACATGAAATAATGCCTTTAAATGTAAAATAATAAGATATGTATTGTCATGTCATATTAAATTTAGCTAGATTGATTATTTATAAGTTATATGTTTTTAATAATTTCTATACAATTAGAATTGTTTTTGTTGATTTTTTTAGACAAGCGAATAATTTAAGTTTTAAAAAATTATTCAAATCATAATCTTATTTTTTAAACTAATTCTAAAAATTATTTAAAACTATATTTATTAAATATTTTTTACATAATTTATATAATTTTTTTCAAATATATAAGAAATAATTTTAACACTTGTAAATTTTTAAATTTTTTTTACTATAATTTATAATTTTTTGAGTAATTTATGATTTGAAGTTTTTTTAATAATAAAATTTAAATTAAAATATTTATTATATTTTATTTTTATTTCAGAATAGGATTCTATTTCTTTTAAAATATAAAATTATATTTATTTATAATAATTTAAATATAAAATAAAAATAAAATTTAAGATATATATAATATTTTGGAGATTAAATATTCTTAATTTTATAAAATAAAAAATATAAAAGTAAATTTTTATATTATTTTGTCATTTTATTATGTTATTATCAAATGAGTATTTTTTTTGTCTCATAATATAAGTATAAAACAAGTTTTTCAATGTTTTATGTTTTTAAATTTTAGTTGGTTTATATATATTAATATATATATAGGATGTTGCTACTACCACCACAACTTGCCATCTACCACATGCCATCATAGTTGTTGCTAATGCCACCACAAGCTGCCCTACACTTGCATTGTACACCACAATGTGCTTTATCCATTGTGGTGTACATTAGAAAAAAGAAAAAGAAAACAATCCAATTTAAATTTTTTGGTATGAGTTGAAGACTTGAATAGTTCTATGTTTGAGAATATCTATTTAAGTTAGATTTATGTTAAGATGTAAACATCTCTTTAGCATAGTATGTGTTATGTTTCATTTATATATTTTTAAACAAGAAGTATTAGAATAAAAGACCTTCACTCAAATAATAAATGTTATGTACTTTTTTGAGTTACTTAGTGAAGAAATTTAAATTTAAATTTGAAATTCTAAATAGTTGCACCATGTGTTTTTGAAGTTTTAATCCTAATTTTAAAATTTAACCTTGATTAATACAAGAGCTCACAAACACCTCCATATTTCTTTTAGTTATATAATTATTTTTTAAAATAAAGATAAAATAAAAATTAATAAGTATTAATTAAAATTATTTTATTTCTATTGCTAATCTTCAAGTTCTTTTGAACACCACAATAAGTTATAAAAGTCTAAGTATTGTAATGACTTATAAACAAGATTATTTATTTTATTGATTTTTTATTATTAAAATAAATTAGTATTACTTAATTATCAAAAATTAAATCTAAGTTTATATCTTATGTTATTCTCATCTATATTTCATTATTCATTTATGATAAATAAATATATATATATATATATATATATATATATTTTCTTTCCCTTCTATTAATTTATAAATTAATTATAACTAAGTATATAATAAATACATTCTTATTGTGTTATTTGGTATATATGATTAGTTCTTATTTGAAAAATCATCCTATTTCAAGTAGTTGAAACTTCAAATTTTAATTTTTAGAGCATATTTAATTCAACTCTTTAAAATTATTTATTATATGAAGTGATTGAAAATCAATTAAAAGTTTATTTGGACATAGGAACATAGTTTAGTCCACAAAGTCACAAATTCAAGAAATCTTAAAATTGTATGTGCCTTTATTTTTCTTTTATTCACATATTTTTATGTACACCTATAACAATGAGTATAACAATGAGTGATGGCAATTATGACCAAATTTATCTTACAATTCAAAGCATTGTATTCCATTGTAGAATCTAAATTGAAATGACATTAAAAGAATCTCTTGACAAGGTCTACATCAACTGCTATAAGTCACTACAGCCATTATAGTCTCATATTTTGAAATCATTTTTTTTTGTAATTTCAGATCCATGATTTAGCTTTTTGAATATATTAATCCATGAAAGATCCATATATAATAATCTAAAAACACTAGATATAATAAGTCCTTTATAGTCATAATGGCTAATGCTATGGTTTTATAAAGTTGAAAAAGAATAAAATTAAATAAAAATTGGAACATTAAAAAAAACTCATTTTTATTTGAGATAACCCTAACAATTTGTAAGAGGCTAGCATTGCCTTCACCTCCAATATTTTTTGCAATCATTAATGCACCTTACATCATCATTATCAACCCCCTTCGAAGATTGATGCTACTAAAAAAATCAAATAATTAAAAGAATATGATTATTTTTTATATAAATACTTTATTAAGCAATTTATTTTTATTTTTGCATTACACTTACACATACTAAATACCAAATTCTTATGCAATTGGAAGCCAATCTTCTACCTCAACACTTTTTAGCACCAACATACACCAACCAACATTCTATCAAATACAACATTGCGCACACAACATCATCATAATTATGAAGGTAGAAACACAAAATGGGGAGGAAATGGGATAAAAATGGAGAGAGGAGGATAGCGAGAGAGATGGGGTGGGGGGGAGTCAGAAAGACGGAGAACGAGATAATGCCGCAGATATTGCAAAGCCAGTGACACAATAGCCACCACACAATCCACAACAACATAGCACTGAAGGACAAAAAAGAAAAAAAAAGAAAAAAAACAAAGAAAAAAACCACAAAGGAGAAGAAGGAGAAGAAAGAGAGACACAGAGACAGAGAGATTGAGAGAGCGTGGCTTCCGTTGCCGCGGACTGATTTGCAACGTGTTTGTGTGAGTGTGTATATGTATGTGTGCTCATGCTGGTTGCGCTGCGTTTGGTTTCGACATGGGGAGGAATTGATGTAAGTAGCGGTGCAGCTCAGTTTCTCGTGCAACATGGGGTTGCGTTGCTGAAGTGGGGTGGCCAGGGTTTCGGATGTGGCGCTTAAAGTTCGTGTTTTCGGTACTGGGCGCTAGGTTCATGCTTATTCGTATTTGTGTGGGATTGGTTTTGAAGATGTTTTTGGGGCATTGTATGTCAATTTCGTGTTGTAGAGGAGGTGGTCTTTGTTGAAGCGAGAGTTCGTAGATTGGTCTCTTTTTTTTGGGTTTCTATTTTTTGTGGTAATTGGGTCAATTTTAGCCTTCATGGGTATTCGTGTTGCTGTAGATTAGTGGTCATGTTGGATATCCGCAGCAGTTGTCTTTCCATTGGAGTTTGTGCTAGAGGCTGAGCAGAGTGCTTAGCATATGTGGAATTAGTGTACAGTTTGAGTTTCAAGTTCGAAATGACTTAGTGGAGAAGTAATGGGGCAAATTCGTGAATTAAATTTGGTTCTGCTATTTGGACTTTAACTCTATTGAAGTCGTACATGTCGTTACACGCTGTTTTTTTAAATTGTTGGACGTGCCTGGTGCCGTGAGTGAAGTTTTCTTCATCCAGCAAATTGAGACATTGTGCGAGAGTTAAAATTCTATCTAGATATAGATTCAGAATTCGTTCCTCAGAAGTTCTGGTTTTCCCTTGAAAGAAACATAAATTGGTGTGTGTGTGTGTGTGTGTGAGTTTTTCCACTTTATTCTCAGTTATTTTAATGACACGGTCAGTATTGTTGTGCAGATACATTTCCAGGACTACTACAGAGTTTTGCTCTAGAACCTCGTAGTGCGAAAATGGCCTCAATATGTTGGCAATCGCTTGGCTCTTCTTCAATGTCTATAGAAACCACCAGATCAATATGTTCCACAACTCCGTCATTGCGAAGGGTGTCAGGACAGTTTTCTGGAAGAAGACCCCACTCCTCCACTTTTTCCACTTCACATAATTTGATGAATGGGTTAATTGATAGGCACCCACTCCAGCAAGCTCAGAGCAGTTTTTTCCAAAACAAGGTAGAGAATCCAAATAAGACAATTATAACCCCTGTTAGGAAATCTACGCTGATGCCCATTCAAGTTCAACGTGTGAATTTTAAGGCGTCCAGGTCGGTGACGATTCCTTTCAAAGAAGGAGCGTTATCAGCGAATGAATATCTGAAAGAGACCGAGAGAATAGTCAAAGTCACATTCCCCGACTCTACAAGAATCGAATACCTGGGGGATAGAACGTGGCGGTCCCGTTTGCGTCCACTTACATTCATATCAATCACTGCTACTCCCAGTGTTGAAATGAGGTCAGTCTCCCGTGAAGTTCTTGATTTCTTGATTGAATCTTCAGCACTTGGCACATACATGACGCTGTGTAGTTTAGGGTTGAAGAGTTCGCATCATTCTTGCTGAAATAAAGTAGCCTCTCCACTTCTCTCAGAGTCCATTGCTATGTCTCTCCCTCAACAGATGAAGACTGGAGCAATGTCTGTCCTAGAGAGTTCTGCAAGTAATATTTTGTTAGAGAATTTTCTCCAGTAACTGTTGTCTCTAAGAACAGCGTTCATATTGCAGGGTGACTTTTGAAAGGGGTGCCCTTCGCCTTTATTCAGACAAACTCTTCCTCGACTTCACTGGAGTCCCTGACAATTTTGCGGTAGCAGATTTTTCTTTCGTGTTGGACGGTGGCATGCGTGCAGTTCCTCGTTCTCCAGAGATCACTACTATACGGCATAACTGTGATTTCACGGGATCTGTAAGTTTAGGGCTTTCTACTGATCTCCCTGCTGCTTTTGCACTTCTACCTGAGACCCTTTTAGTGCGGGCGGGGGATGAAATTCTTGACCGTATCATTGGTGCCATGGAGGGAGCATTGCTGCATGGTATTATTAGAGATTACAACATCTGGTGCCGGATGAAAAGCAGAAAGAAGATTGCTAAACCTAAGCAAGCTGTTGTGCCCTTAAAACCCTCCACAAGTTGATTACCCTTCAAATACTAAAAACCCATGGCACATGCGCATTGCAGAGGTTTTGCAGACTCTCAAGACTGCTGTTTAGAGCGTCCAGTGAGTAACCACATCCGGGTCTCTTAGAGCCAAGATTAATCTTAGCTTAAGAAATTTGATTGACCATTTTACCGTCCAAGCCCTTGTGTCTGGCCATATAACCATTTGGCTTGTAACCCTAATTACATAATGAATTCTATAGAAAATACAGTTAGTTTATTGGGAGGAGATGTACAAAGAGAGGCTTGGTGGTAATATACCCAGAAATATAGAAATGTGTCAAGTGTAGCACTAAAACGTAGGATAAGATGTTTTTATTTATTTATTTATTTATTTTTATGTTATAGTCGTACCTGAAAACACCATCTCAGACACGTTAGAAGAGAAAGTAGTTTATAGAGTATGTTGGTATTGACTTCGGATGTCGATCATGGCTGAATTTTTTAAGTGAAGAGTGAAAGATCCTGGTTGCTCTTCTTGGTTCACATATGACTTTTATTCATATCAAACTGGTAGTTTAAAGCTTCAACCAATTCATTTTCTATGTCTTTCAGTGATGCTTCATGTGCATTGTGAAGGTTTGTTTCTTTTGGCTAGGGCATCTGTTTTTGCTGTAATTTGTGAGATAGTTCTTGGATTCAAAAGCCATTTGTAATTATTGTGAAGAGCAGGTATATAATTCTCTCAGTTTTCTTTTCCCCATATAGCTCACTAGTGTCTTTGTTTGTGGGCTTCAACTTCTATTATTGTGTTCCACTTGTGTCACTTAAAATCTAGTATATTGACTATAAATTGACTATAAATCTGTTCCTATGCTTTAAAACTATTGTAATGGCTCAACAATGGTATAATAAAAGGCAATTATGTTACATTGAACACAACAAAAAAAAGAAGAAAAGGATCCATTTAAATCTTAAATTGATCTAAAATCTTTTGTTAAGCTTCTCCTTTGAAATGAGGGCATACATTGAATCCAACATAATCCACAGTGTTATGTTGTAGTTTGGCTATCATGTGAAAATAAAAAATATATATATTCAATATATAATTTATTGCATAGTTGGATGAGAGTTATATTAGTAGATTTTAGTTGGTTACAAAATATGATTAGATTATTATTTTGGAAATAGTTTGTTTAAAAAAATATTATTAAAGATTGTATAATTTCATTTTTTTTGATAGTGAATTTTGAGGTTGATTTTATATTGATAATGACTTTTATATATTTTGAGTTGCCATTGTTAAACATTGGTGATCCTTAAAATCTTATTTATTTCTTTTATTTGGTGTTTAGGGCACATATTATATAAATCTTATTAGAAAAAGGATTAGAAAGGGATTTTTGGTATCAAAAAGAATAATTAGGCTATTCATGTAGATGAATGGAAATGGATGATATAAATCTTCATTCTTATTGGTTAAAAGTCATATCCAATGGACTTTAAGGAAACTATCTAAGGTCTTATTAGGAATTAGAGTCTCTTTTTTGAGGATATTCAAACTTTAGAGGTTAGAATTAACAAGTTTTAATTTTTGGCTATGGTTTTGGTACAAAAATTGAATGATTTGGAATTTTTATGAAAGAGATATAGACGCTCAAAGTCAAGGTGTTGATTTTGTCCCTATTGTCATTCTCCGGAATATAATTCACGTAAACAAAAAGCAATAAAGGATTGGCAACCAGGATTGGAAAAAGCACTTTCTTGGCTACACTTTATATATATGACTCAATGAATTTTAAACTAAAATGAAAGAGATATTGAGAGTTGAAATTAGTGCTTATAATCTAAGGGTAATAAATAACCTGTTTAATTAATGGTTGTATTTTAAGCTATATCTTAAGGAATTTGACAAGGTTTTGGTTCAAAATTTTTAAGAGTATGTATTTTCATGTTAAAAAGC
Organism: Physcomitrellopsis africana; assembly: GCA_036785485.1. Taxonomy (NCBI): domain Eukaryota; kingdom Viridiplantae; phylum Streptophyta; class Bryopsida; order Funariales; family Funariaceae; genus Physcomitrellopsis; species Physcomitrellopsis africana. The sequence goes on along the minus strand of JAWRVF010000440.1, from coordinate 78,858 downwards.
TATACATAAAATTTTGCAACATTAGGATTTTGGATTTTTGAGATATGAAGAAAATAGTGCTTTAATGTTTATAAACTAGGGTTTTAAGCATCTACTAGGATTTTTGAGATATTAAACAATGAAAAGCAAATATATAGTTGATTTTTTTTATGATAAAACTTAAGGATATAAGCTATACTTTTAAAAAATTTGACAAAAATTGAACAACTAGATCAAGAATCATTAGATTCTAAAATTTTAAAAAAAATCAATCTTTTATGAGTGAATAAGGTATTGAAGGATTTTGTTGTAATTTGAGTATTTTGTACAAACTAAAAGGATTTTTGGAAGCCAAGACTTCATAGAGGTGAAAAGATAGATATATGAAGCTATAATATTTTTGATATAAAAATAAGTTTTCTAAAAGAGATTATAGATTTTTTTAAAAATTATTACAAATCTAATTTATCAAAAATAAATAAATAATGATTTGGCATAGAAAAAGATATTAAATATTTTTTACATGCCATAGAAAAACCTTATATACAAACCTACTTAAATATGAGAGGTTTTTATTAGTACAATTTAAATCTATGCCTTCATTTTAAAGAAGGAAAAGCTATATAGAAGATTTTAAATCAATTTAAGATTTAGATGGATTGATTTAATATATATATATATATATATATATATAATTATTATACTTTTATTATTAAATAGATCATCAATATTATTATTATATTTTAAAAAAATATTATTTATATCTAAATATTATTTTATAATATATTATCTATTTAAAAAAATTATATGGATTTAAATTTCTTAGCAAAGTATTTTGGTACATCAAATTTCTAAGCATATTCTATACATACAATATAACATGATAGAAAAAATAAAAATATATTTTAAGGACAATCATGTATATAAGACAAATAATAAATTTAAATATTTATTAGTTTTAAAAGTTATTATATAAATTTTAATAATTAAATTTAACCAATTTATTTTTTAAAAATGAATAAAAAGATAAAAAATCAAAAAAGTATGATATAGCTCAAAATATAAGATATATAATTTATTCAAATCAACTAATTATTTTTTATTAAATTATTTAAATAATATCAAGTTATAATATATAATTAGATATATATATATATATATATATATATATATATTACTTTTTGTTATTGTATACTTATCAAATTATATTTAATTTAAAAAAAAATTTAATATGATAATTTTTATATAATACTATTTTTAAAATTAATGATAAATTATTGGTATAAATTATTTAAAAAATTATTAAAGAAATATTTTATTGATTTGTAATATCACTATTTAGCTAATAATATTTATTGTTGATCTAAAATAAATACCAATTATGTATAGCCACATAAAAAATTCACATTAAACAAGACAATAGTACATAGCTATATAATAATAAGCTTTATACTCAACCTTCTACTATGTCTCAATAAGACTAGTCTTGCATTACAAATGAAATCAATAAAGAGAAATCTATGAACAAGGCTTCATCTTCTATATTTCAAAAACTTATTCTATATACAAGGCTTAAAAAAAATAGAAGAAAAGATGAGCAATCAAGGATTTTTCCTATCAAATCAACTCCAAAATATCCTCTTTTATACCTTCTCTAAGCTAAATATTAATAATCCAATCCTACTTAATTTAAATCAATCTTTAAGATTTTATTATTACTAGAACCAATCTATTTTAGGTTAAAAGAGGATACTTAATTATCACATCATAAAATAAAATGATAATTATTGTATTATAATATATTACTAATAATATTTTATTATTAATCTAAAATAAATACTAATCATGTGTAGCCATATGAAAAATCTACAATAAACAAGACAATAGTACATAGTTATATAATTGCCTCCCTAACTAAGCATTGCATCCTTACAATTTAGCTAGCAAAAGATAAATAAGTATTGGAAATTTAGACAATATTTTTTAATCTACTATATATAAGATATGCTGCAAAAGAAGGCCATTAACTAGGCTTCCAATCAATTGAAGGCTTCAACCACATTAGTACTAGAGATATAAGTTGAGTTTAATTGAGTTCCATCTTTAATATCTTCTATTGTAGTTTCTTCTAATTGACTCCTAGCTAAGATTCAAAATTAAGTTCCACCACTCATATTTATATCTAAAATATTAAAATAATAAACATGTCCTTCATCTATAAGTAAGATAAGTACTACCACTTATTTAAAAGTGTGAAATTGATCAATGCCTATACTATGGATAAACCTAATCTTCCTCAAAAAGATTGGCTAATGGTGATCAAAGACATATTATATGCCACTCTTATTCATACAAATCACATAATAACATAGTGGCTATACTTTTATCACATATAAAACATCTAAACCTAGTTGAAACAACCACTAATTTTGAATATATGGCTCTTTCAATAAACAAATGATAAGGAATACAATTCTTTGAATTATCTGCATATTCTTATCTATCTTTATCTTTTAAAAGAAAGACTCTATTCAGCAAGATTGCCTTAATCCTTAAGACGATATTTTTTGCTTGTACATCCAAAATTGTTGGTGCTTCACGTTTCAAATATACATAATTATAAATCTTAAACCATCAAAATTGAGGTTTATAAGTCCTACTTCTAATTTGTATATATCTTAAGGTATCTCTGTGTTGCACTATTGCCAAGTTCTTTATAGCTATTAGCATGGCCCTTTGAAAATACTCAACTCAATCTTGTAATGTTTGAATTGAAATTCTTGGATTATCTAAGTCAATAATTAGGTCTAATTTTTTTCTCATTACCAATGGTAATATAAGCTCTCTACCATATAATAATTTAGAAGGACTAAAAGATGTAAGAAATGCTTATTAATTAAAATAATAATCTATTGATATCCTAGATAATTTCAAATCCTAATCTCTAAAGATTGCTTGTTAACAATCCATATTTATGCAATCCATGCTCGACTATCTAAACTACTCTCTTTGTCAATCTATTGGCTTCTAGATGGTCTTTAGATGTTGCATAGTATTTAATCAAAGCTTTAGTATATAATTTTTTAAAAGATCCAAGAAACTCCCTTCTTTGATTTATCAATACTTTTGCAAGGGCTTCAAATCAAGCAAGACCATAATCTACAAATGTTGCTGTTACTAGCTCTAAGAAATTTTGTAATAAAGCTGCCAATTCAATTCACTTGGTGAAATACTCTACCATAACAAGTACATACTTGACACTCCATAGTGTTGTCATTAATTCCTTACAATATGTAAAAATTAATTAAAATATATAATATGTTTATAAGTTCTAATATGTGTTAGAATGATTAATAAAATATTTAAAAGAATTGATGTGAAAAACTTTATTTTGGTTTTTTTTACTTAGTTTGGTTATGGCATTTAAATTATATAGGATCTAAATATTTAATATAAAGCCTTGAGAGGAGATTGGAAACCAAAGATGAAGAACTAAACTACTAAGAGACTTATTTGGAAGGATGAAGGCAAAGAATAGATGAATGAAGGCAAGGGGTGAAGCTCTTCATTCCTATTGGTCAATGGTCATGCCCAATAGGCTTTGAGGAGGTTATCTGCAAGAAAAACAAGGGTTTTGGCAACTTCAAGGATGACATTCAAAAATCAAAGACTAGGATTAAAAATCTTATTTTTTGTACTGTAATTTTGGTATAAAAATTGAGAGATTTGGAATTTTTATGAGAGAAGAGTAGGCACTTGAAGTTAAGGTGTACAAATCATATCTATTATCATTCTTTTGAAAATACAAGGAATTGTATGAGAGCTTTTGGAGATCAAGAGGTGCAATTAGAGAGGCAATTTTAAGATCTACATCTGATATGGAAGAATTATTATATTTAGAGTTTTGAAGAAGGAGATATTAGAAATCAAACATAGTAGATTGAATTCTAAGGCAATAAGTAGACCATTTTGTTGATAGTGATGGTTTTTGCCATATCTTGAGCTTTTGGACGAATTTTTATCTAAAAATTTCTAAAGAGATATATTATTATATTAAAAAATTATAAATCAAAGTTTCATAGTATTTAAACTTTTAATTTGTGAGATATGAAGAATTTAGTACATAAGTATTTATAAACAAGGATTTAAAGCTAATATTAGGATTTTGGTAATATCTAAAGATTGGTAATGAATCAATGATTGAAATTTATTATAGAAGTTTTGAAGAATACATCAGTACTTCATGTAAATTTTGAGTGGATTTGAATAGTTGGATTAAAAATTGTAGATTATTGAAGTTCTAAAAAAATTCCCTTTTTATAAGTGAATGAAGGTTTTAGATTATTTGTTATATTTTGAGTGTTTTGAAAAAGTAAGACTTATGTATTGGGTGTAATAGTCTTATGAAAAAGAATTTTATATAAATTTGGGAGTTTTATTATACTTGGATCTTAGTTGAATAATTAGTGACAAACAAAAGCTCTGTGCTTTTTTGAGGTAAATTTTCTGTACCACGACAATGTGTAGCTCAATCCTATAATTTGTTAAGGCAACAATTGAGGAGACCAAGTATTGAAGCTTGATCTAATTTGATCATAAACTTCACATCTCTCCACATATGTTGTTATCTCTTATTGCATGTCTATCTTTTAATATTGACCACATAACATTGAATATATATGATATATTTTAAAATGCTCCAAGTCTTCATGAACTTTCTATATTAATTGAAAATATTAGTCAAGCCAAAGAACCACTCTTTGTATTCTATCTTGCCACCTTTAAAATATAAGACCATCCTTTCAATAAAATTTAGCTATATAATAAAATCTAATTATACTATATAGTCTCTCTCTTAAGATATGGTATCATGTCAAAATTTTCTATGTTATAGATAATATAATATCATTTGATCTTTCTACATATCCATAATGATTTGAAATATTCTTTGGCTTAAGATTTTATCTATATCATCTTTCAAAGTATCTCTAATAATTTAGCCAAATCTTTTTTTTATTCAAGTTGAATAAGATGCAATATGCTATTTTAGCATTGCTTCTTGGTCTGACATACCATGCTACCTAGCACTAGTCAAGTCTCCATCTAAAGGACTTGAATTGTGGTTCAAATCATCAACATCTAAGTTTTACAATCTTGTCTTATGAACTATTTTAAAATCATATTTTTATAATAATAAGGCCAATCTAACTAATTTTTCAATAAGCTTATCAAATTCTATTAATCATTTTAATTGTTGATGATTAGTCACAAGTATAAAATGTTGGTCATATAAATATGAACAAAAAATGAGCTATTGCCAATACAATTGCTAAACATTCATCTTCATAAGATAAATACTTAGCTTTTGCATTATTGTTGCTCCATGAAGCATATTCAATAGCATACTTCTTCCTATCATCATCTTTTTAAGCCAATATTGTACCAATTTCCAACATATTCTAATTTTTGTAGAATTAAAAAGGTTGTCGAGCATTTGGCCATCTCAATAATGGTACTAACTCTAATGCTCTTTTTAAGGCTTTAAATGCTTCTTCTTAAGCAAGATCTCACATTGATTTTTGATCAACTTCAATTAATAGAATTAATATTTTAGATAAAATATTAAAACCACAAACAAATCTTTAATAATAGTTTATCAATTCTATAAAAACTCTCAACCATGATATATTATTAGATATATGGATCCTTTTAAATGCTTCTACTTTTGCCTCTTATACTCTCAATTAACCAAGTATAATTATATATTTTAAATAAGACAGTTGATTATAAAAGAATTTATATTTTTTATAATATAAGCAAAGATCTAATGCTTGTAGTCTTTGAAGGACTTATTGCAAGTGCTTCACATACTTTTCTGATGTATTACTAAAGATTATTATATCATCAATATAATATCAAGCAAATGGAAATTCTTTTAAGATTTTATTCATAAAATGTTGGAATTTTACCAAAGAATTTCTTAAGCTAAAAGATAGGAATTTCTAATAAAAAAGCATATCTCTTCTTCTTATTTTCCAAAATATTATCTTTATTTTATCTTCAAGTTTTAATAGCAATTAGTGGTACTCTAACCTCAAGTTCAAAGTACTAAAGACTCTTGTCTTTCTAAATACATCAAATAATTCCTTGGATATTGGCATTGGATATCAATTAGACTTGGTCTTTTCATTAACAAGACAATAATCTTTACACATCTGCTTCTTTGTCCAATTTCCAAAAATATCCTTCTTAACTAGTATTACTATTATATATGCATATTGAAAGTTCTACCAACTAGCATCCAATAATTTCTTGCATCTTAACTTGACTCCATTTCTTTTAAAGATATTAAATTTATACGGACATATAAAAATTGGGTGGTCATCTTTAAATTGAATAAAAAATATCATCTAGAATTTATCCTTGACATCTTTCATATTCTAATCTTGTGTAAGTGTTGCCAAAATACATTGATTTCTAATATCATTTATTATAAGCCATTCTATGACATCTTGGACTTTTATCTTTTAAAAAACTTGATTCTATTCTTTTCTACTATTCTATCAAATCTTAGCTTCTAAAGGGCCTATTTTTTGTACAATTGGAAGTATAATATTCTTTGCTCTCTAGCTTGAAACATGTGCTTGTAGATGTTTTTTAAAGCCACTATTATTGTACCTTTGAAATATCAAGCATACTTTTAAAAATCAAATCATAGAAGTGAGGTCCATGGCTTAATCAAGGATCTGATGACATTGCATCTTTATTCCACCAAATGCACTTGTGGTACTTGTAAGAAAGTCCATGGCATATTCATACTCATTTGTACTAGGCTCCTTAAATCTTTGTGTATGTATATCAAACATAAGGCTAGATCCACCTTCTCAAAATATAAATAAATATAGATAACTAATCAATGTATATAATACCAATTGAGGTTTTCTTATATAATTAACTAATGCTAATAGAAGTTGATCATCTTATACCATAGCTTGCATATATTATCTTTTTTTTAAAGATATATTCTTCTTTATCTAAGATATAATTAACTTTTTTTCTTGTAAATGACAAACAAGATGCAATGATATTAATATGCTAAGCCTATAGACTAAGTTGATCTACTTCCACCCTTATCAATGAGTATAGGATCCTGAATTTGCAATATCTATTACCACTAGCTCTTCAAGATATTGGCATATTATTTGAACATCTTTATAGACTTATACATATACAACTTTTAATAGTGGTATGTTTTTAAATATATAAGCCACAATCTTATCTTATTTCAACTGCCACCACCATAACAATTGTAAGAACTTTCAAAATAAACTTGAGCATAGATCTCGAAGTCTTTGGCCATATCCTTGAATGTCCTTGATAAGACTATCTAACCATCTCAAGATTTACTATGTTCAATCTATAAAGATTTTTTTTATTAATTATGGTAATATCTAATGGAAGTTGTGACATATAACCTTGAATGGTATTTGTAGGTACTTATCTTGGATATGTCAATCGTAGTTTTTCTAAAGAATATTTTGCTATCTTCTTCATTACAATATTATTATATATATATATATATATATATATATATATAGCTTTATATTGATAACCTTATCTTTAATAATATAATCAAATTATTATTATATATAGCAAATAATTCTATTAAAATTTCACATCTAAGATCATAATAAAATTGTATAATATTTTATAATGGTAATAGAATATTCTTTTATTTATATAAATATTGATTTTTTTTTTTTACTATCTCTTAACATTGACTGTTTAATTCTCTTTAGTCTAAGAATCATGACCAAAATCAATGGGATACAATACTTCTTGCTTTCATAAGATGTTATAAGAAGTTGCATTAGTGACCACACATTTCACAAAAGTATGAGTAAATGCATTAGTGCCAATCATAAATCAAAATTTTAAAGGTTCCTTGATAAGCCTTATAGGTTGCTCTATGCTTTCTAAGAATATTGTAATAATAAAAGGACATGGATTGAGGTCCTTGATATTAAAGCTTAAGCTCTATATCAATGATTTTTCCAACATAATCGATTGTGCTCTTGTATTAAGCAACATCTTTTGTAAAAATATATTAAAAGTATTACCTTGAGCCACCAAAAATATACAACTAATATTGCACTACTTCAAACTTCATTTCTAGCCATTCTTAAGTAGTTTTTATAAGAATGTTGGCCAAATAATTGGTAGCAACTTCCACTTTAGTCATGGGACAATACTCCTATACTAAACCATCATCAAACTTTGTATGAGCAAGAAGATTCTTTGGCCATTCTTTCCACCTTCTCAAAGCATGAATTGCTACTTTGATAATATCATCTCTAATAGCTTCATCATTCTAAATCTCAAATAAATTTTTCTTTTCTTTTATGATTATATAGATAAGTATTTGGACCATGCCTTGCATGATCTTTCTTGCTATATAATAAATAGAAGATGTATTAAAATCAAGATGTTGCAATTGAATTCTTGAAAACAAAAGAATCTCTAATACCTTGAGAGCCAAGCTCTTCACCACATCCTCTTTGACATGGACATCTTCTTGCTTGAAAGATGTCTCTAATATAATACTAGTAGCTACATCAACTAAGCTAAATGACAAAAGCAATTGAGATTGCCTGATACTATTTTTTGGTCTTTTGTAATATATATTAGATTCATTTTTGACTATAAAATCTTTTATTATTGTTAGAATTTTTGATGGTATATTTGATTGTAATCTATTAATAGTAATTATTTCCATCATCTTATTAAATGTTCCATATTTATATTAATCATGTCTTTGTTGTTGTAAATCTTAATTGATTTGTCTTGAGTCAAAAGCCATAGACGTAGACTTAGTACTTGCTGTAACAACTAGTGCCAATATATTTTGTAACTCTCCTATCTATATTTTAAGACTATTATTCCTTAAGGTTGTTCCACTTACTTGGGCAATCTATGATATAAAAGATTGAGTCTTCAATAATAGATTTTTGATCCAACATTGTGCCTCTATATGTCCTATTCAACCATAAGATGTATGAGTATACTTTGGTGTTGTATTAATTGATGATTCTATTCCTTGTACTTTTTCTAATTATCATTGGGTCTTTATCACCTTCTTGCCTTTCCAGCTCTACTAGCTCTAGAAAATTATAAAGTATTATAGTGAATTCAAATTTATAATTTCTACTATACATATGTATATATAGATGATGAGGTACTTATATAAGACATATTATCAATATATGGTGATAAACTATATCAAAGATTATCTTGTATGAAAATTATATATGTAGAGAGCTTAGCAAAATATATAATTAAAGAATCTAAGATCAAACTTATGTTTGAAGAGAACAATGATGTGCACCCATAATTATTAAATGAGTAATGAAATTCTTGTTACTATGACAAAAAAAAGAAGAAGAGTAACACTATTTTTTCTATATTTGAACATAATTTTATTTATTTTTATTTTTTTTATAATAACAAGAAGTATTTTTATAATATTATTTTTTGCTAATAAAGAGGTTATCTTATCTTTTCCAATTTCATAGACTCATAGTATTAATTGCTTTTTTATTTCTAATATTTGCAAGAGCTTAATATTTTTGTAGCTTTAATCTTATAGTTTCTTATCTTGATCTATCAAATATTCCATTTACTAGAAGGTGGTGTAAACAAATCTATATCATCAATTATTTTTTTTTTTTCTAGCATCTACAAGAGTTTAATATTTCTATAGCTTTAATCTTATAATTTTTTGTGCTGATTTGTCAAGCTTGGTCCATCCAAAAAAAATAAAGTTATGAACTTTATTAGTTGTTACAAATAACTTTGCTCTAGAGGAATTATTATTATACACCATTAGGTATAATATAGGCATAGCAATACTTATAAAGCTATCAATGTATATTTCTTAACTTTGATCATTAATCTTAATAGGGATATTAGAGATTTTTTTTGATAGCTTTATAATTTTATTGGTTTTTTCTTTGATCAATCTCCATGCTTCTATTTGATCAAATATAAGATTTGTAGAAAAATTATAAAAGATTTGGTAAACCTTGCTATTGTTAAGTAGATGACCTTCAAAAAATGAAATGTAAGAAAAATTGTACTTTATATAAGAAAAATTGTCCTTTGTATTGATCCATTTATAGTTATAATTTAAAGTATCATTAAAAAAAATAGTATCAAGTGCTTCAAACAAAGGAGTATCTCTTATTCTACTAGTACTAATAAGCTATCTTGCGGTATGATAACTTATCTTGTAGTCCTTATATCTCCTTTTGTCTACTTATAAATTTGATCCTTGAAGTTCTGAGCAGATGTTTTTTTTCTTACAAGTATCTTTTTTCTACATAGCTTATAAGATTCAACTACTACTATGGATAAAAATATCTTTTTTAAACTTTTATTATAAAATAGCAGTAGATTATTGTAGGAAGTTTTAGGGGATATAAATATTTTAATGAATTCCTAATAAGGATATAGCTTTGAATTCTTTATCTTTCTTTGTTTGTAAAACTTTTTTTTTTCTTCATAAATCATTAATAAATTTTAGATCTGAAATGTTAGGATATGATGGAATGAACTTATCCATTATATATATTATAAGTGAGTTGCATGGCTTGCTTATATATTGTAGTATATATGTTATTCCTATACCAATAATTATAATAGGTTTTCTTGTAAAATTTGTAAAGTCCAAAAGAGACCTAGTATTAAAATCTCCCAAAAATTTATAAATATGAGGTTGAAATCAGACTCAAAAATATAACAAAGGAGGAATTTCTAAAGTTTCAAAAAATCAATGATATAACTATTTCAAATGAGATCTTATACTTTGGTCCATATTTTTGAATCTTTATTGCTAAAAATAAGCTTTATATATATTTTCATTGTTATATTGCCATCTTTAATAAACTCTTCTAGTGGATGCTTAAACATATTATTCATAATATCTTTTGATACCTTGATACCAACTTCTTTAGAATTTTTTATAATATATTCTTTATAATGGCTATATATTATATGGATATTAATATATAAGATACTTTTATTAGTACCATTGCTTGAATTATCTATATTTATATTGATATATATATTCTTGGTTTTTTTGGTCTTAGATCCTAAAAAGAAGTTATTTTATATTCTAAAAGATTAAAATATACACCTTTTTGGTGCTAGTATTAAATAATATTCTATTCCATCTTCAACTTTGTAGGATATACCTATTCTTTTTCTATTAGGCATTGTTGGAAATCTTGACTTTATTCCAAAAGTTAAACATCTATATATATAATTTTTATTTTATTTTTTGTGGAAGTAAAAGTATGCTATCATATTGAGAATTAAGAATGGATTTTATGCTAGAAATTTTCTTAGCAAGTAGTGAATCATTTATGCTTGTAAAATTATCATAGATAAGTTTTACATTATTTAAGATATTTTTATATCTAATCTCATGTATTAGCAAATATATTAATATACCTATCATAATTAATTTGCTGTGAAAATCTATACATCTTCTTTTATTAATAATTCTTAAATCTTTTAAACATCTATCTTTATTTTCAAATAGAGAGTTTTTTATTTTAAATTTGTCATCTCCATTAGAAAATATTGCATATGTCTTGTGCTTTATTTTTATTATCTCTCTAAAGTGCTTAGACTTTAATATTATTATCTCTTTTATTTCATATTTATTTTCATCATCTATAAGAATCCATACATTATTTAATATTCTTGTCTCCTTATATACTTTGAAAGATTTAGAAGACAATCCACATGAATAGTTATCTTCAGAGGTTTTGTATAATAATATATGATAATATCTTTTGTTAATATATTTAAAAGAATTTTCAAAAAAGTACTTAATAACCTCATTATTATTTATTATAATTGATTTTAGTAGTTGTATCTTTTATGATATTATTGTAAATGATATCAAGTATATAAGATCTCTCATATTTTCATATTATATTCATATGAAATTGCTAATACTTATAGAATTAGACTGCTTAAAGTTCAATAGCTAAATATTATGATTAAAGAAGATACTAGAATTCAAACATATTTCTCTATTTGTTTTTTTTTAATAATCCTCTTATTATCAAGTATTATATCTTTTCTAATGAGAGCTTCTATGATATCTTTTTTAACATTTAATAATAGATATATTCTGTTAATAGAAAGCTATAATATCATACAAATATCATATAATAAGTTATATCAAAAAAGATCTCTCTTTCTTTGTTTTCTAGCACAAGACTCAATGTTACAAGAATAAAAATTTCTACTAAAAAATTAAAAAGATTATTAGAGGAGTAGTGATTTAGTTACTTCTATGCATGCTTCTATATTATGTTATTAACATATAGCTAACACTATGGATTCTAATTTTTTTGAAATGTTTCAAATCAAAGTCAATATTTTAAAGAAATTTGTCACTAGATGGACACATAATAATAACCATTTTAATTATATTTTAATCTTTTTATATCTTTCTATATCTAACAAAATATATAGATACCTTTTCTATAGCTACATATTAGTGTGATTGTTGAAAGTCATATATCAAAGGGCATTGAGATCTCTCATAGTGACTTGGAACATATTATGAATCTAATTAACGCTTGTAGAATAGAAAGTGGTGATGTTGTTTTCTTTTATATTGAGGCAATGAGTGAGAAGATGTCTAGCATGGACAATCATGCCATATTTAATGACAATAATAATGACATATATATCAACAGTGATGAGGTTGTTGTCATAACAATTAATAATCCGCATGATATTGTAAGTTAATAGTAGAAGTTTGTCTACCACCTTTGCCTTCAAATGATATTTCTAAAAGATAATTTTTTAATATTTTAATGGCCTAATCCTCCACACCTCTAATATCACATATTAGGATTTTTATTTGCTTCTACTTCACTTATCATAGCTATTTTTGTAGATGGCTTAAAAGTTCTTTAAACCTTTTTAATATTAGCTACAAGTATCTTGAAATGGCTTGATATTGCCTTAATAGCTAATAATCTCTTAATTTTTTTAATACATAGGCATCTATCTAATTATTCTATTATAACAAATTCTTAAGCTAATGTAGCTCATTATCTATATATAAATAATAAATAGAGATGGACCACATCTTGTAGTTTTTTGTCTTATTTTTGTATATATAAGGATACTGATTGATGCTCCATGAATGCGTCTCTATTCTCTCAAGTAAACTTAGCAAGTTAGAAATATATAATTATGGAAGTATTTCTAAGCTCTTTTTTGAAGTCTTGTATATGACACATTTAATTATTCAAATATCTACCAATCATTAAATAATAGGATTTGCTGCCTCTAAGTCTTTTTTTAAGATCAAAATTGGATTTTCTACTTATTAAAGGCCATGTCATTTGTCCTCCATAAATAACAATCATAGACCATGGATCTACTACTATAGTCCTCCATTTCTTCAAAAGTATTAATCTTCCAACTTTAAATTAGATCACTTGTGCTTCATAGTATTTTTATATCTTCTTTGTTTGCCTTATTATTAAATTCTTCTTCTTCTTTAATTATTAGTCTAATAATTGAATATAGTAGTGTATCATAGTTTTTTCTTTCTATTTATATTATAAACTATTAATTTATTTTAAATGATATTTTAAATCTACTTATTCTACATATTTATCTCATTCTATCTATTCTATCCGTTCTATCAATTCCACATGTTCCATTTATTCTACTTGTTTTTATTGACCTATTCTATTATAGGTTCTAAGGTGGTTCAAGTGTCAATATCAAAGATACAAGAACACAAAATAAGAAACTTGAAGCAGAAAAAGGTTTCAAGAAGAAACTAACAAGGACTTAAATTATCTAGAAGAGTACACAAATAACATTAAGAAATGTGAGCTAAAATTCCAAGAGATGTATTGTTGAGACTAAAGAACTCTTTAGCCTTGACTCTAATATATATCCATATCTAAAAAGCTTCTTGAGTAACTTCCATCAAACTAAAAAGCTTCTCGAGTAGCTTCTACCAACTTGAAAGCTTCTCAGGCTCCTTCTACCAACTTAAAAGCTTTTTGAATTCTTTATATTAACTATAAAGCTTCTCAAGTTGCTTTCACTAACTAAGCAACCTCTAAAATGTTTTTAGAAGATTTTATGAACTTCCAAAGTATATGTTTTTAAGATCACCCCTTTTTCTAACAATGAATTCTAAGAAGAGCTTATACCTTCAAAAATCTTTTTATATACGTAAAAAGTTGAGAATACATTGTATCAATGAAGCTATATATTCTATTCTTTGTTCTAAGGCAATAGATTCTACTAGTCCTTGAAAAAATCACCTATGGCCTTGAGCTAGTACTTCCATTATTGAAACATCCCATCTAAAGATCTGATCTTCATTGCGGCCTTCAAAACATCTTCCAAGTAAGATCTCAGGCTTAAAAGGATTCATCTTTCCAAACTTAAGTAATATTACTAAAACTCAAGCATTAGAATTGAGACTTGTATGGTTGAATGTTGCTCCTAATGGTTCCAATTGTAGTCATACTTGGAGTTGAAATATATTATCTTCACTTTGTTTAATTGAAGGTTGTGAAAATTGTATTGGTTTGTTTGAAGCTTACATAGTAAGTGAATCTTTTAAACCTTATTTTGCTAAATCTCTCAATACTTGAAGGTTGATATGGTGATTGACTTGCTTCAATAGTTCTATTCTATCTTGAAATAAATAATTGTATATTGATGAAGGCTTTAGTTTGATTCTCTTCCTCTTATAAGTATTTTTCAAATTTAATCTTTACCAAGAAATTATCATTAAATATGTTTGAATTTGTAGGAATAGAGTTGATGAAATTCTTGTATCTTTTGAGGCACATTGGTAAGATTTTTGGCCAGTTCTCATATGCGCTTATTGATATTATAGCTGCGCCAATGAACAAGATATTTCAATTTGTTCCACCTTTGCTAAGAATCAAATACTTGTTCAACCTCGTATTCTTCATGATTTTTGATTTTGATATTAGGTAGCAATTATTATATTCTTTTCAAAATATGCGGCCTTCTACAAGGCTCTAAAAAAGAAACATAAAAAACTGGATGTACCTTCATAAAAGATGGTAGTTCTGAGCAATATGCCATTAGATTAATTTGCTTCTAGATGAAAAATGGTCCTAACCTTTGATAGTCCAACTTATTGTATGGCCGCTTGGTCTTGATGTTCTATTATAGAAGCTATATTTTATCTTCAATATAAAAAATAAGTAATTTATTTTTGAATTTATTTACAAATGCCTTGTAAGCATCTTAAGTTGCTTGCAATTGAAACTTCAAAGTTGTTTGATATTGTGATAGATGCTTTGCAAATCCTTCAAGTACTAGATTGTTGTTCTTTGGCGTACTCTATAGATCAAACTTTGGATGATATCCATAATTGGAATAAAATAGTGTTTATTGAATTGATATTAGGAATATATACTTCAGAAGTTTATAAAACCTTCTAGGATATTCTACAGGTTTTTGAGCTAGTAAAAGTCAATTGAAAAGCTTCCTAGTTGGTGAAAGTAGCTCGAGAAGCTTTGTAGTTAGTAGAAGAAGCTTGAAAAGCTTTCAAGTTGGGAAAAAGAGCTCCAAAAGCTTTCCAATTGGTAGAAGCTGCTTAAGAAGCTTCTTAGTTTGATGGAAGCCACTCAAGAAATATCCTAGATAAGAATATATATGGGAGTTGAGGTTGAAGAGTTCTTCAACCTTGACAATGCATCTCTTGGAGTTTTAGCTCACCTTTCTAAATATTGTTTGTGTATTCATTTGGTTAATTTAAGTTCTTGTTGGTTTCTACTTGAAACATATTTCTAGTTCAAGTCTCTTGCTTTGTATTCTTCTGTCCTTGACAATTTGTTGAGATTGCCTTTATTTTCAATCTTAGAATTAGATCCTTCTTGTTAGAAAGTGGATTATCTCTCTTTTTAAAGATACACCAATACTTTAGAGGGTGTAGATGATCCTCCTTTAAATTGATATTTTCTTCATCATAATATTAGAGTTTTATCCTTCTTGAGAGAAAGTAGATCACTTCTCTCTTTGAAGGTCTTAAAGCATTTTAAAGATTGCAGATTATTCTCTTTTAAATTAATATCATCTTCTTATAGATTCATTTTTTTTTTTTTTAAATTTTTTTTAAATTTTTAAAGAATGGTTGGAGGTCAAGACATTAATATGATTGAATCTTTTGAGTCCAAATTAGATGCTATTATAAATATTTTTACTACTCTATTTGTTAGGATTGCGGAGATTGAAGAGATTGTTGTAAAACTTCATAATGATGTAACATCTAGAATACTACAACCTAGATTGTATCCACTTTGAACTTCTACAGTTGAAAATGTAGTAATACCTATGGTGCATCAAGAAAATCTAAGTATTCAGTAATATAAGGAACCTTGAATTAATCTTCCAAAAAATATGATAGTATATATTCACAGTTTTAAGGATTTATCAATCAAATGTTATTGATAATAGCTCTATAACTTCATACTTATCTAATAGAAGAATCACAAGTTGGATTGGTTTGCACCTTGTTTACAAAGCAAGCATTATTATAATTTGCTCTTCTGTTTGAAAAAAAATCACCTATTTTAAGTAACTTTGAAGCTTTTATAGAAGTATTTGTGGAAGCATTTCAAAAACACAACAAGGCTTGTTGGATAATAGCCAAGATATGAACATTGCATCAAAAGGCATATTTTGCATCAATTTATGCATCAGATTTTAAGCTACTAGCATATGATATTAATTGGGATAAAGAAGCCTTAATGAGTCAATTCTATTAAGGATTAAGAGATAATATAAAGGATTTGTTATTATTCCTTCTAAATCTATAATTGCTCAATGAAGCCATCAATCAAGTTATGAAATATGATAATCGATTATTCCAACATTGTCAAGATCAATGTTTATGGACTTCAGCAAGATAACATGTAATCCAACACGCTCTTGTATTGTGACATGATTATATGGTGAAACCATGATTAAAAATGATTTTTCAATTAATACTCTATTATCTTAGTTCAACAAGAATTCAACATATTTTAACAAGATTTTTATGAAAGCCTCTTAGTTTATTTTCTTCACTTAATAGCTAATAGATAAGAATTAATTAGTAATTTTACCTTCTAGGCTGTAGTAATTCTTTTACTGCCTTAGAAAGGCCATAAAATAGTAAAAATATGATAAAAAGGATAAATTATTAGTATGATTGATACTACAATTAAGTTGAGGGTAGGATTGGGCTATAAAATCCCTAGGATAGGTTAGATTGATATCCGGGGCCGTTTGTGAAACAGGATTGAAATCAGACCTCCAACCACAAAAACAACGACTTAGGGCAAAATATGGGAGATTTTGCAGATTGGCGACTAGGATTAGAGAGCTAGTGGAAAGCTTCTTCTAAAAACATTAAGCTTGTTGCCATAAGATTTTGGATGAATTTACAATCATTGTTTAAAATTAGTGTTTGTATTGGTGTTTTGGGTTTTATAGAAGATAATGATGGCTTGCATTCTTGACTGATTTGTGTAATTTGTATAGCATCTATAGTTCAAATTTTGATATTTTCCGAATTGTTGGATATGCTAAGTATGCACAAAGATTTGTATTAATCTAATAATGCAATCAGGAGATATTTGGGCTTTGATACAAAGGGTTGTTAGAAGTTGGTAATTTAGGGTTGGATAGGATTTCTGTGATAACTAAAGATCTATCAATTGGATCAATGTAAATTTTAGCATAGTGATAGAAGACTTAGAGATCAAGCTACAAACTAAGTTTGAGCTGAAGTTAATGATTGAAGAAGGAGAAATCACCACTAGAATTTTTGCATTAATTTTCAAGTTGGCGGCTGAGTGTCATCAGTGCGGTTATTGGACATTTTCTCGCAATCTATAAGTTGTGTTGGACTGAATTTTTTTGAGCATGTAGAAGGCTTATACCAACATTTGTGTGCAAAATTTTATACTAAATGGATGGTTGGATTAAAAGTTATAGCTTGTCAAAGCTCATTGATTAGGATTAGGGCTTTTAAAGAAAAATAAAAATTACTTAATTATAAAAGAAACGAGGCAATTGGGATATATATATGGTTGATATTATTATAAGGAGTATTTTTAAATACTTTTGAATTGAAATTTGAATTATATTCTTCATATATGGATAAAACCTATTAGAATTTCTTGATTATTTACAAATATAACTTTATCTTCCATAGCCAGGTGCCCAGTGCATATCCTAACAAGACAACATGTAATACAACAATACTTTTATTACATTGACAAGCGTTCTAAATTCACATTCAAAAGTAGAAGATATACAGCTTGATCCAATATAATTTAAATCTTTTAGTGTACAAAAAAAGAAGTATCAAATGGAAGAAGGTCCATGCTTGTATTGTGGCAAAAAAATCCATAAGGTTGGCAATTGTCTAAAAAAAAAAAAATCGATATATCACAAAAATTAGGAATATAATTGTTCAGAAAAATAAAGATGTTTAGCTATAGTAGGAACTATGCAATTGGACAATTCAATATTATAAAACTATTCAAGTTCTTCTTTTTCTACTCAACTTACTTGTTGTTTTATAATTTCTTTGTATTTTAAAAGCTTCAAATGATTGCCTTGTTGGATTTGAAGGCATTTGCTTATTTCTTACATAAGGCATTTGCTAAGCTTCATAAAATTCTTCTAGTACAAAAATCCAAATTTCTTCATGTAAAGGTAATAGATAGATGATTCTTATCTTTTGGTAGTATTATCCATCAAACAATGCCTATAGAAGTGTCATTTGAAGATTATAGTAGCCAAATTATATTCAATGTTATTGAAACTTCTTTAAATCCTATTATTTATGAACCTTCTTGATTAGAAAAGCATAATCCATCTTTAGATTGGAGGTCTCAAAGAATAATATTTCCAATAGAAATCCCTATAAAAAAACTTCATAAAAAGTCACAAATTGATAAGCTTTTATTTCTTGGAGTAAAAGGTTCTATAAGATCGACCAAAGAATGTATATTATTTATTATTTATATGACTCCAACTAAAGAAGATATAACTTCATTGGCAAGTATTTCAAAGTAGAATAATAATTTTTAAGATGTTTTTTAAGAGAAAAATACTAATATATTATCAAAGCACCAACTATACAATTGTGCTTTAGATCTTCAAGAAGGAACACAACTAGCTTTTGGTCTAATTTATAATCTTTTTTAAAATGAGCTTTTGGCATTGAAGGATTATATTGATGAAAATCTTTCAAAGAACTTCATCAAGCATTAAAAATCTCCAATAGCTGCATCTATACTCTTTGTGAAAAAAAAAATAGTTCTTTGCATATATGCATTGATTATTGAGAATTGTATAAGATAATAATAAAGAATTATTATCTACTATCATTAATTTTAAGATTTATAGAACAATTTAACAAAGACAAGATCTATACTAAGATAGATCTTTGTCAAGTATACAACTTGGTATAGATCAAAGAGGAAGATAAATGAAAGACCATATTTTGGACAAGATATGGACACTTTGAATATAATATCATGTCCTTTGGATTAACAAATGTACCTGCTATCTTTCAGCATTTTATGAATGATATCTTTTGAGAGCATCAAAACAAATTTGTGGTGATCTATCTTGATGATATCTTAATCTATTCAAAAAATCTGGAAGAATACAAGGAATATATAAAATTGATATTATAAAAGCTATGAGATGTAAGTTTATATGCCAAGCTAAAAATATATATATTTCATCAATCAAAGATGGAATTTTTGAAATACATTGTATCTACTAAGGATTTGATGATGGATCCTAAGAAGGTGAAGGCAATTATGTAATAGGCCATCCCAAAGGCTGTAAGAGACATACAATGATTTCTTAGATTTATTAATTTCTATCAGATCTTCATTAAAAATTATTCTTAAGTTGCTGCCCTTCTTACTTAATTGACATACAAAGACAAGTTAGAATGAAGGCCTTAAGTGAAAAAGGCTTTTCAAGATCTTAAAATAGTATTCACTACAATTCCAATCTTGGTGTATCTAGATTTTATAAAAGTATTTTACATGGAGATTGATGCTTTGGATTTTGCACTAGGGGCCGTACTTTTATAAATGGATATAGACAATAAATTCCATCTTGTTGTATTTTATTCTTGAAAGTTTTTTATTGCCAAAATTAATTATAAAATCTATAATAAGGAGTTTTTTATTATTATAGATTTTTTTCAAAAATAGCATCATTTTTTAAAAAAAAATAATACATCCTATAATTGTACATATAGATCATAAGAATCTAAAATATTTTATATCAGCTCAAGTTCTTAATTGCAACCAAGCTCGATGGAATATGTCATTATCTTGATTTAACTTTATTATCACTTATTGATCTAAGAAGCAATAATGATTGTCTGATGCTTTATCAAAGAAATCATATCTTATATCAAAGACAAGAGAGGCAACATTTAATCAACATTATGCAACTTTGTTGAAGCCAGAGTAATTTTTCTTTTGTGCCACTATTACATTATTATCTATTAATTCTAATTTCTTCAATGAGGTGTATGCTGCAATCACTAATAATGTTTTAGTCTTTGATATCAAGCATCGCCTCAATAAAAATACTGACAAGTTTAAACTTGAGGAAGACCTTCTATACTTTGAAAAATATTTGTATATCTCAAAAGAACCAATATAACTATGTATTCTTTAATCTTGCCATGGCTTCCCAATTGCACGTCATTTTGGATTTTATAAGACCTTGAAACTTATTTTTAAAATTTTTTGGTGGTCTAAAATATAGAAGGTCGTGAAGGACTTTGTACTCTCTTCTGACATCTGTTCAATATCCAAGAATCCTCAACATCGTCCTTATAGACTCTTACAATCCTTGCCTATTCCAAAATAGTCATGGTCTTCTGTCTCAATAGATTTCATCACAAATCTATTGCCATCCAATTTATTGGATAACATTCTTATAGTGGTAGATTAAGTCACAAAGATGGCTGAATTCATTCTTTATAAAAAGTCTCTTTCTTGATAATATATATTGATATCATGGCCTATTGGATGATATTATATCCAATTAAGGATCCCAGTTTATATCTAAGTTTTAGAGATATTTTTTTGAAATATTAAAGGTGGATATTAAAGTTTTTTTGGCTTTCCATCCTCAAATTGATGGCTAAACAAAATAACTTAACTAAGTTTTGGACCAATATTTATAATGTAGCATCAACTATCAATAAGACAATTAGATCTCGTATCTATCATTAACAGAGTTTGTATATAATAGTA
The DNA here is from genome assembly GCA_036785485.1 of Physcomitrellopsis africana. Lineage (NCBI taxonomy): Eukaryota > Viridiplantae > Streptophyta > Bryopsida > Funariales > Funariaceae > Physcomitrellopsis > Physcomitrellopsis africana. The sequence goes on along the minus strand of JAWRVF010000440.1, from coordinate 57,496 downwards.
TTGTTCATGCCTCAACTTTCAAAGATACAAGAATATAGAGTAAGAGATTTAAATTAGAAATAGGTTTTAAATAGAAACCAACAAGAATTTGAATAAATCAGATGAACATACAAAGAACATTAAGAAAGATTAGCTAGAACTCTAACAGATGCATTGTTAAGTGTAAAGAATTTTTCATCCTTAACTCCCATATATACTCCTATCTGAGATGTTTTTTGAGCGGCTTCCATCAAACTAAGAAGCTTCTTAAGTAGCTTCTATCAACTAAGAATCTTTTCGAGCTCCTTGCACCAACTTGGAAGGTTTTCAAGCTCCTTCTATTAACTACAAAGCTTCTTGAGTTACTTTCACCAAATAAGAAGCTTTTCAATCAGCTTTTATTAATTTAGAAATTTCTAAAATATTCCAATATTAATCTAAGCCATTCTATTGCTGATGCAACTTAGCTTCCAAATCATATGTGAGCCTACGTACATGGACAATAGGTTCTATTAGTCTTTGAAGAAATCACCTATGGCCTTGAGTTAATACCTCTATTATTGAAACATCCCATCCAAGGATCTAATCTTTATTGCAATCTTTAAAACATCCTCCAAATAAGATTTCAAGCTTACAAGGATTCACCTTTTCAAAGTCAAGCAATATCACTAAAGCTTAAACATTGAAATTGAGACTTACATAGTTGGGTGTTGCTCCTAATGGCTCCAATTATGATTGTACTTGGTACTCAAATGTATCATCCTTACTTTGCTCAATTGCAAGCTATGAAAATTATATTAGTTCATTTAAAGTTTGTATAGTAAGTGAATCTTTTGAATCTTGTTCTGCTAAATCTTTCAATACTTGAAGGTTGGATATGGTAATTGACTTCTTTCTATCATTCTATTCTATCTTGGAATAATTGATTACATATTAATGAAAGTTTTAATTTAATTCTCTCTCTCTTGTGAGTATTCCTCAAATTCAATCTTTACTAAGAAGTTATCATCAAATATGTTTGAATTTGTGGTGATAGAATTGATAAAATTCTTGTATCTTTTAAGGTGTATTGAAAAGATTTTTGGCCAATTCTCATATATATTCCTTGATATTATAGCCGTGCTAATGAATATGATATTTCAATTTGTTCCACCTTTGCTATATATCCAATACCTTTTTGATCTCGTATTCATTATGATTTTTGATTTTGATACTAAGCAACAATTGTTGTACTCTTTCCAGAATATGCGACTTTCTATAAGACTCCAAAAAAGAGACATAAAAAATTAGATGTACCTTCATAGAAGATAGTAATTTCAAGCAATATACTATTGGATTAATTTGCTTCAGGATGAAAAATGGTCTTAATCTTTGATAGTCCAACTTATCGCATAGTTGCTTGATCTTAATATTTTGTTGAAGAAGCCATATTTTATTTCAAATATAAAAAAATAAATAGTTGATTCTTGAATTTATCTATAGATGCCTTATAAGCATCTTAAGCTGCTTATAATTGAAGCTTCAAGATTGTTTGATGTTGTAATAGATGCTTTGCAAACCTTTCAACTACTGAATTCTTGTTCTTTGGCATACTCCATAGATCAAGCTCCAAGTGATATCTATAGTTAGAATAAAATAGCATTTATTAAGTTGAGACATAAATAATATTATTATATACAAATTTTATTAATAATAGATATAAGATCCAATTATCTTATTGATAGTTGATGTTGCATCATAAATGTTATTCTAAGACTTAATTAACTTGTTTTGTTTGGCCGTTAATTTGAGAATGGAAAGCTGAAGAAAGTTTAATATCCACCTTTAATATTTCAAAAAGACATTTCTAAAATTTAGATATGAACTGGGATCCTCAATTGAATATAATATCATCTAGTAGACCATGATATTGATATATATTGTTATAAAAGAGCCTTGCCATTTCTTTATTAGAAATAGTCTTCTTATAAAGAATGAATTGAGCCATCGTTAAGAGTCAATCAACCACTACAAGGATGTTATCCAATAAATTAGATGGCGATAGATTTGTGATGAAATCTATTGAGATAGAAGACTATGACCATCTTAGAATAAGCAAGGGTTGTAAGAGTCTATAAGGGCGATGTTGAGGACTTTTAGATGTTGAATAGATGTCACAAGAGATTACAAAGTCTTTCATAACCTTCTATATTTTAGTCCACCAAAAATTTTTAAAAATAAGTTTCAAGTTCTTATGAAATCCAAAATGATGTGCAATTGGAAAGTCATAGCAAGATTGAAGAATACGTAGTCATGTTGGTCCTTTTGAAATATATGAACATTTTTCAAAGTATAGAAGATCTTCCTCAAGTTTAAACTTGTTAATATTTTTATTGAGGCGACGCTTGATATCAAAGACCAAAGCATTATTAGTAATTGTAACATACACCCTATTGAAGAAATTAAAATCAATAGATCTTGATATAATAGTGGTACAAAAGTAAAATTGCTCTAGTTTCAATAAAATTATATATTATTGATTAAATATTGCCTCTCCTGACCTTGATATAAGATATGATTTTTTTGATAAAGCATCAGATAATTCTTATTGCTTCTTAGGTTGATAAGTGATAATAGATTTAAATTGAGATAATGACATATTCCATCAAGCTTGGCTGCAATTAAGAACTTGAACTGACATAAAATATTTTAGATTCTTGTGATCTGTATCTATAATTATAGGATGTATTGTTCTTATAATTATTGTTTGAAAAAATGATGCTATTCTTAAAAAAAATCTATAATAACAAAAAACTTCTTATTATAGATTTTATAATTAATTTTGGTAATAAAAAACTTTCAAGAATAAAATACAACAAGATGGAATTTATTGTCTATATCCATTTATAAAAGTACGGCCCTTAGTGCAAAATCCAAAGCATCAATCTCCATGTAAAATACTTTTATAAAATTTGGATGCACCAAAATTGGAATTGTAGTGAATACTATCTTGAGATCTTGAAAAGCCCTCTTTATTTAAGGCCTCTATTCTAACTTGTCTTTGCATATCAATTGAGTAAGAAGGGCAATAGCTTGAGAATAACTTTTGATGAAGATTTGATAGAAATTAATAAATCCAAGAAAACATCATATGTCTCTTACAGCTTTTGAGATGGCTTATTATATAACTGCCTCCCTCTTTTTAGGATCCATCATCAAATCCTTAGTAGATACAATGTATCTCAAAAATTCCATCTTTAATTGATGAAATATACATTTTTCTAGCTTGGCATATAAACTTGCATCTCATAGCTTTTATAATATCAATTTTATATATTCCTTGTTTTCTTCCAGATTTTTTGAATAGATTAAGATGTTATCAAGATAGATCACCACAAACTTATTTTGATGCTTTCAAAAAATATCATTCATAAAATATTGAAAGATAGCAGGTATATTTGTTAATCCAAAGGACATGACATTATATTCAAAATGTCCATACCTTGTCCAAAATGTAGTCTTTCATTTGTCTCCCTCTTTGATCTATATGCAGTTGTATACTTGACAAAGATCTATCTTAGTATAGATCTTGACTTGGTTGAGTTGTTCCAAAAGTCTTGAAATTAACAATTGTGTATAACGATTCTTCATTGCTATCTTATTCAATCCTCAATAATCAACATACATATGTATAGAATCATTTTTTTTTTTTTTTTTTTTTTTTTTTTTTTTTTTTCCTACAAAGAGTATAAGTACAACTGCTAGAGATTTTCAATGCTTGATAAATTTCTTTGAAAGGTTTCATCAATACAATCCTTCAATGCCAAAAGCTCATTTTAAAAAAGATTATAAATTGGGCTAAAAGGTAGTTGTGTTCTTTCTTGAAGATCTATAGCACAATCGTATACTTGGTCCTCCGATAATATGTTAGCATTTTTTTTTGAAAAATATTTTAAAATTTGCTATATTATTTTGAAATACTTACCGATAAAGTCATATCTTTTTTAATTGGAGTCATATAAATAATAAATAATATACCTTCTTTGGTTGATCTTATAAAAGTCTTTGCTCCAAGAAATAAAGACTTATCAATTTGTGACTTTTTATAAAATTTTCTTACAAAAATTTCTGTTAAAAATTTCTTACAAAAATTTTCTTACAAAAATTTTCTAAGGTCATTGCTTGAAACTTCTGAGGGCCAAAACACAAAAGAATTGTAAAGCAATGAATATGTTGAGTAAAATAAAAAAAATCTAAATAGTTTTGTAATATTGAATTATCAAATTACATGGTCTCTATTATAGATGAACATCTTTATTTTTTTTGAACAATTGCACTTCTAATTTTTATGATGCATCAATTTTGTTTCTTTAGATAATTGCCAATCTTGTGGCCTTCTTTACTACAATTCAAATATAGACCTTCTTCCATCCAATACTTCTTTTCTTGTAAACTAAGAAGTTTAAAATATATTGCATTAAGTTGCATATTTTTTATTTCTAAATGTGAGTTTACACTATTTGCCAATGTAACAAGAGTGTATTGGATTGCATATTGTCTTGCTAAAACCTATGAACATTGATCTTCACAATGTTGAAATAGTCGATTATTATATTTTATAACTTGGTTGATGGCTTCATTGAATAATTATGGATCTAAAAGTAATAATAATAAATCCTTTATATTATCTCTTAATCTCTAATAGAATTGATTTAGCAAGGCTTTTTCATCCCAATTGATGTCACACACTAGTTGCTTAAAATCAGATACATAGACTAATATAGAGTCCTTTATTGCAATGCTTGGATTTTAGTTATTATTCAATAAGCCTTATCATATTCTCTAAATGCTTCTACAAATGCTTCTATAAAAGCTTCAAAATTACTTAAAATTGATGATCTCTTCTCAAATAAGAGAGCAAATCATAATAATACTTGTCTCGTAAGCAAAGTGTCAACCAATCCAATCCATGATTCTTTCCTCAAATAAGTATCAAATTATAGAACTATTATTAATTGAATTTGGTTGACAAATTCTTAGAATTTTAAACATACACCATATATTTTTTCAAAAGATTAAATTGATGCTCTTTATATTGTTGAAAAAATAGATTTTCTTGCTACAACATATATAGTAGTGCATCTTTAAGCACAAAAATTGGAAGTAGGTATAGTCTAGATTGTGATACTCTTAATGTTATATTGTTATAAAGTTTTGCAATAATTCCTTTAATTTCCACAATTCTAGCAGATAAAGTACTAAGAGCACTTATGATGGCATCTAATTTGGACTCAGAAGATTTAATCATATTAATATCTTAACTTCCAACTATTTTAAAAATTAAAATTAAAAAAAAAAAAAAAATCTATAAAAAGATAATATCAGTATAGAGGAGGGTAATCCACAACTTTTAAAATATTGTAGTATTGTAACACGTTTATGTCGTGAAAAACATAAATAAGAATGATTTCTACTTAATATTCAATTATCTTGGTTCAATAGGAACTCAAGATACTTAAAAAAAGATTTATAAAATTTTTTTTGATTATTTTCTTATTGTAATAGCTAATAGATAAAAGTTAGTTATTAAATTTTTTTCTAGGTTGTAGAAATTCTTTTATTACTTTTAAAAAGTCATAAGGTTAATAAAAATAGAATAGAAGAGATAAATAGTTAATATGGTTGATACTAGGATTAAATTGAGGATAGGATCAAGCTTAAATATCCTTAGAATAAGTTGGATTGATATCCAGGGGTCAATTGTGTATGAAATAGGATTGAAATTAGACCTCTAGCCACAAAAACAGCCACCAAGGGAAAAATATCAGATCATTTGGAGATCAATGAATAGGATTAAAAAGCTAGCTTTAAACTTATTCCAGAAACATTAGACTTGTTTTCAAAGGATTTGGGAGGACTTAGCAATTGCTACTTAAAGTCAAGGTTTGTATTGGAGATTAAGTTTATATGCAATAAAATTAGGACTAGCACTCTTAACTATTGTATGCAATTGAAGTAACATCTAAAGTTGAAAATTTGGTAGTATGTAGGTGATTAAGTGTGTTAAGATTAAATAAATATTTATAATAATCTGAAGATCTATTAGTCAAATCAAGGTGAAAACTAGCATAGTATTAGAAGACTTGAAGGACAAGCTATGTATTAAATTTTAGTTGAGGTTAATAGTTGGAGAAGGAGAAATTGCTACTAGGATATCTGCATCAACTTCCAAGTTGGTGGTCGAGTGATAGCAGTGTGGATTTTGGCTAAGTTTTGATAATTTGTAAGTTGGATTGAGCTGAACCTTTTAATGCATATAAAAGATTAATATTTATATTTATGCACAAAATTTTGCACCAAGTTGATAGTTAGATTAAAAATTATAGTTTATTCAAATTCAGTGATTAAGGTTAGGACTTGTAAGGAAAAATCTAAGTTACTTAATTGAAATAAGTAATAAGCAATTGGATTTTATATGTGATTGAAATTATCAGGTGTCAAAGACATAAATTAAAATAGATGTATAAATTAATAAAAACTATGTCAAAAGAAAATAATAAGATAGAAATAAAGAAGTATGTATATTCAAGAAGAAAGTAGAATAGCTATTGCCAAAGATTAGAAAATACATGAGACTCTTAAACTAGACTAAAAGCAAGAAAAGAATTGACAAGAGTGAAGAAGGCTTCACTCTTATTTTTATAAATACTATCTATTTAAGACCTCCTACACGTGTTTAATTAATAAGACACATGTCAAATTTATAAGACAAGTTTCTTATATGTGCTCCACGTACTTAGCTTGTTCTTTAAACTATCAACATGTGCAACACATGGCTAGCTTGTTCCACAAGCTATCAATATGTGTGACACATGGCTAGCTTGTTCCACAAGCTACCAATATGTACAACATGTGGCTAGCTTGTTCCACAAGCTACCAATATGTACAACATGTGGCTAGCTTGTTGTCCAAGTTTCTAACCTACTAATCACCTATACACATGTATAAAGTTGATTCCACATCTATGAAGCTTCTAAGAAGCTTCTATATAAGATATTATCAAGTTAACTTATTTTATCTACTTCTATTAACTAAATAATTATTAGAATAAATCTTATATCCGTGACATTATTCCCTCTTTTAAGAATGAGTTCCACAAGGAGCGGTGATTATATGTTGAGGAAGTCCAAAATACATTGAATTGTGCTTGCTACATACTTTGACTTGAAGGTAGTTGATAGGTCCTTTCAGCCATTGATAGTGTCCCATACTAGGGCAAGAGGACCACCCTATTATTTAATCATTGTTGAGGCTTTTATAACTTCCTTTAAAAAAAACATGTGGAATACCATCAAAAGTAGTTCCTACTTCTAAAAGTATTACCAAACATTGAGAGTCTCTTCCAAGGTCATGATAGTCTTAATGTCTTATCCGGTAAGTCAACAAAAGATGGTTCTTAAGCAAAATTCATTAGTTCTTGATCCTCCATCTCTTTAGTACAAACAAATTCAAGAAAATAGCAAACAATAATACAAGATAGAATAAAACCTCTATAGAACATGTTTTGTTTATAGCAAAGATTTTTTTAACTCTTTATCTTAGTTTTGACGGATGTCATCAATGAAATGCATTAACTTTTGCTAATGCATTTGTTAGATTCCTAGATGGCTCATATGTGTGTTCACTTGTATCATACTCGTACCAATATACAAGATATTCTAGTTGATTTCAGCACCACCTTGAATCTAAAATCTCTTCTATCTCAAATCTTTCATTGTTGTCCACTTCTATGGGAGGCAATAGCATTTATCTTCTTTCTAATATATTCATTGTCTTGTATGGCTCAAGTAGGGATATATAGTATATATGATAGATTTTCATAGATTTTGGTAAGCATAATTGATAAACAAGTAGATTGATTTGTTCACAGATTAAAAAAGGTCCAAGCCTATGATAATTTAGCTTATTGCAAAGGCAAATAGTCTCAATATTATGACGAAGTAACCATACTTTATCGCCCATGTAGAATCGAGGTTGTTCCTTGCAATAGACATTTACATTGATTTTTTGTTATTCTTGAGCTTTCTTTAATTGTGTCTTTATTGTTGCATGTAGCTCTAACAATCAATTTTCCAAATCTTATGCCATAGGATTATCAACTTTTAAAAAGTCAAAAGTATCAAGTCGTGGATGATAGCCATAATTTGTAAAGAATGGAGTTTATTGAATAGACAAATGTATCAAATTATTATAAGCAAATTCTACTAATGGCAAAAGAGTTGTTCAATCATCTTGATGATAATTGATAATATATCTTAAATATTGCTCCAAAATTTGATTTACTTGTTTTGTTTGTTCATCAATTTGAGGGTGGAAAGTTGAAGATAGTTTTATATCCACCTTCAATATTTTAAAAAGTGTCCTCCAAAATCTTAATACAAATTGTATTCTTCTATCTGATATAATATCTTTTGATAATCCATGATAGCGATAGATATTATCAAGAAAGAGTTTAGTTGTTTCTTCATCTATATTAGATTTTATACATAGTATAAAATGTGCCATCTTGATAAAACGATCTACAATCACAAATATAGAGTTATATAAATTTGACTTTAGAAGATCTGTGATAAAATCTAGAATCTAGCTTCAAGAGGGTCATTCTTTGTTGATCAAAAGCCAAATCTCCTTCTTTTGGTACAAGATAAGAACATCTAGAAAGGACATTGAACAGACCTTGTTGTTTTCTTGGCCAATAGGTGATAATAAATTCAAATTTTGACAAAGACATGCTCCAATAAGCGACAATAATTCAACACATGCTAATATGAAATACTCAAGGTTTTTGGTCCATATACACGATGTTATATTATAATTTTAAAATAGTTAAAATATATAATATATTCATAGATTCTAATATATATTTATATAATTAGAAAAGTAAAAAAAAAAAAAAAAAAAAAAAAAAAAATTAGTATAAGAAATTTTATTTTAGATTTTTACTTAGTTTGGTTATGGGATTTAAATTAAATAAGACCTAAATATTTATTTTAAAGCCTTGAGAGGCAATTGGGATCTAAAGAAGAAGAATTAAACTACTAAGAGGCTTATGTGGAAGGATGAAGATAAATTATGGATGAATGAAGATTGGAGTGAAGTTTTTCATTCTTATTGATCAATGGTCATATCTAACAGGCTTTGAGGAGGTTTCCTGCAAGGAGAACAAGGATTTTGGCAACTTTAGAAAGACTATTTGAAAATCAAAGACTAGGATTAGAAAGCTTGTTTTTGAGCTATAATTTTGGTGTAAAAATTGAGAGATTTGAAGTTTTTATGAGGAAGAGGTAAGTGCTTGAAATTAAGGTGTACAAATAGTATCTACTGTCACTCTTTTGAGGATTTGAGGAGTTACATGAAAGCTTTTTGAGATCAAAAGATGTAACTAGAGAGGTGATTTTAAGTTCTATATTTGATATAGAAGAATTATTATATTTAGAATTTTAAAGAAAAAGATATTAAGAATCAAAGATAGCAAATTGAATTCCAAGGCAGTAAATAGGCCATTTTATTGATAGTGATGGGTTTTGTCATACCTTGAGTTTTTGGACGAATTTTTGTCTTAAATTTTTCAAGAAGGTAAATCTTCATATTAAAAAGCTATACATCAAAGTTTCATAGTATTTAGACATTTGATTTGTGAGATATAAAGAATTTAGTACATAAGTATTTGTAAACAAGGATTTGAAGCTATTATTAGGATTTTTTTAATATCTAAAGATCAATAAAGAATCAACAGTTGAAATTAGTTGTGCTATTTCTTAAAAGCACATCAGTACTTCATGTAAATTTTGAATGAATCTAAATAATTAGATTAAGAATTATACATTATTGAAGTTTAGAAAAAATTCCTTTCTCCTATGGATGAATGAGGGTTCAGAATATTTTGTTATAGTTTATGTATTTTTGTGAAATAAGACTTATGCATTAGATGTAATAACCCTAAAAGAAAAGCTTTTATAAAAATTTTAAGATTTTATTATTTTGGATCTTGATTGAATATTTAGTTGTAGCTAGAAGTCCAACCCTTTCTTGAGGCAGATTCTCTCTACTATGACAACAGTGACTAGACTAGGCATTCTAGATAGTGATGCCATTCGTAAAGAGAATCCACAATTGCAAGAAGTTCTTTATCATGGATTTCATAGTTGATTTTTATTACTGATAATTATTTAAAATGAAAAGCTATTGGATGGAATTTGTCATATGCTCCCATTTATGACAATATCGCCTCCAAAGTAAAGTTTGATGCGTCTATTTTCATAAAAAATGCCTTCAAAAAGTAGATGCAATACAAGATTGGTACAAAAGTAAAAGTTGTCTTCAAAGCCTCAAATGATGCTTTTGCTTCTTTGCTCTACTCAAATTTGTCTTTACAAGTTAAGCATATAAGTAGATAGCAATTTGCAAAAAGTTCTTGATAAAGATTTAATACTAATTAGAAAATCCTAAGAAGTATTGCACATCTCATATTGTTTTTAGAATCTTTCAATCCATGATTTTTTGGACTTTCTTTGGATCCATTTTGAGACCATTATTTGAAATGATACATCCTAAGAAGTCAACTTGAGTAATGTAAAATATACACTTTTCCATCTTGGCATATAACCCTACATTTGTAAGTTTTTGTAATACATAACAAATATGAAATTCATATTCTTCTGTGTTCTTAGAATAGATCAAAATGTCATCTAAATAACAGGCAACAAAATCATCAAGAAACTCATGAAATATGTCATTCATAAAATGTTGAAAAGCAACTGGTGTATTTATAAGTTTGAAAGACATGATATTATATTCAAAATATCCATACCTTATTTGAAATGCAATTTTCCATTCATCACCTTCTTTTATGTGCACTAAATTATATACTCTTCTTAGATCTATTTTTGTATACATCTTAGCTTGATCTAGTTGATCAAGAAGTCCAAATATCAAAGATAGAGGGTATCTATTGTTAATGGTAATCTTATTGAGTCCTGGATAATCTATACATATCCATACTGATCCATCTTTCTTCTTTACAAACAAAATAGGAGCTCCTACTAGGGATTTTGAATGGTATATAAAATTCTTGGCTAAGTTTTCATCAATGTATTTCTTGAATTCAACCAATTCATTCTAAGATAGATTGTAGATCAATCCAAATGGAGGCTGAGTTCCCTCTTTGAGATTAATTGAGCAATCATATAGACAATGCTATAGCAGAATGTATGCATTCTTCTTCTCAAAAACGTCTTGATAATCTTGATATTGGCTTGGAATGCCACTTGGAATCCTTCCACCATCAAAAATGGATGTAGTATAAATAACAAAAGATGATCTTTCTTTTGTTTCATTCATAAAAGCTTTTGCGCCTATATGTATGGATTTTACTATACTAGGCTTATGATTTATTACTTGATTTGTGGGACTCTTATTAATGCTTTGAAAAAAATCAAGTCTACTAGAAATCTAATCTATTTGACGATTATATTTTTTTAACCATGATAAATCTAAAATGACTAGATTAGAAGGAGATTTAATTATATTAAAGATTACACAATTATTATGACCATCTATTTTTATATTTATAGGAAGGATTTTATAAGTAGCATCTCTAAAAGATAACGGGCGACTATCTATGACTTCTATATGTACGGGTTTAATTTTTTGTATTGAAAGTATTCACAACTTTTAACAAATTCTTTATCTAAAAAATATGCTGAGGCTTTTGAATCTAGTAAGGCAGAGGCTTTATGATTTTTAGGTCCCAAATAGATATCTATTATAAAATAAGGAGAGGATTTTAAGGAGAAGATAGGACCTTAACTAGGAGTTATACAAGATTTGAGCTGCACGGTGTTGTATGACATGGTCTTCTATCTAGAAATACATTGGATACGTTGTTGTAATACGTATTATTCTGCTCGAGAATGCTCCGGGCACCTGGCTATGGAAGACAAAAAGGAAATACACAACAACAAGATCCTAACAACTCTAATAGAATCCTACACAACTTCTATTAAATCTTAACAATATTAATCAAACCTTGATTCAATCTTAAAGCAATTACAAAAGAAGAATAAATGAATCATACATTAATCATAATAGAAAATAACATATAAAATACTAAATTTAGAAAATACTAAAAATAGAATCTTAAAACCCTAAGTCATATCTTATTCAAACCCTAGGTCAAATCCTAGTCAAAACCTAAATCAAATCCTAAGTCAAACCCTGGTCAAATCCTGAATCAAACCCTAGTCAAAACCTAAGTCAAATCCTAAGTCAAATCCTAAATCCTAAACCAAATCCTAAACAAATCCTAAACCCTAAACCAAACCCTAAATAAACCCTAAATCCTAAACCGAATCCTAAACAAATCTTAAACCAAACTCTAACCAATTCAAATCAACCCTAGGGAAAATTAGAACCTCAATATCTGTTGATTAGACCATTGATCTTACTTAAAACTTTGTATACACTTTAATCTCTTAGTCAAAAACAAGCACAACAAATTTGAAGGAAATCGAACTTACCAAATGGAAGAAAAACTCCAAAACCTTCTCGGGTGTTGGTCGGCTTCCTTCTCCAACCTTGATGCTGATCTTCTAGTGCTGATTTCTCCCTTCTTCACCGTTCAATCAGTCTCAAATCACTCATATATATAAGAAGACAAGTCTTTTATCCACAAAAATAAAAATTACTCCAATCCAACTGGAAGATTGCTCAAGATCTTAAAAATCTTAACTAACCCTCAAAACTTAAATTCCGAGACCTTGACCCACTTAAACCTCAATTACGTACAACTAAACTGTAAGATTTAGTTTAAATTTATAGCACACATTAACAACAACAATACCCAAAAATCCACAAATTTCCAGCCGTAGATCTGCTGCAAAGCTTCTAGAATTGCCTAAACCATCAACCCTATTTTATTTCACAAAATCTCAAGTAGCCAAAATAAACCTTGACTTTGCAAAGCTATTACAAAGTCGTTTTCTATCCAAATCACTTAAAACTAACTCTTTTACAAAATCTCTCAAGTCCACTCTCTAATTCCAATCTTTGATCTGCAAAAGCCCCCTAGATCCGTCGTAGGTACGCGGTTTTGTGCCTCAGGGTCTGATTTCAACCCCAGCTCATAACCGGTCCTTCCCGGGTATCTATTTCAAGATTTTTGTGGTAAGTTTTTTGAAACCTCTTCTTAACTTCCTCCTATATATGCCTATATCATTTTATTTCCCAATCTACTTTGTTTTGCCTTACTTATGGCCCTACAAAGTAAATAGAAGCTCATTTGTTAAAAGGGCAGCTTTAACACTCATTAGTTTTACTCCCTTTTTACTATTATCTATTTTTCTAAGATAATTTGTTACAATATTTTAAACTAAGATCTTCTATAATATACTATTTCCACACTCTTTCACCTAATAGTCGCGTTACATCATGACAACGTGGCTATAGAGAGTTTATTTGAAATTTGATGGCAAAAATTCAATAAGTGATTTATCTTTAATAAAAAAAGACAAATAATATAACAATCTCACAAAAGAAAAGTTATGTATATAAACCCTCTTATATTCACGTAGGTTTGCACAAAAAGGGTTCAAATTTCTACAAAAACCTTTCAAAACTTTGTTTATCCGCAAGGACTTATTTCTTATTAAACTTTAGAATTCAATAACTCTTGATCCAACAATTCAATTTTTATAAAATTTAATTCAAAGTATAGACAATCCTCTTAAACTTCACCATAAGAAAGAATCAACCATAAATTCATTTCTATAAATCCAATATCTCAAAATTCCTAGCAGCTACTTAAAACCCTAGTTCAAAGATACCTAAGCACTATTTTCCTTATATCTCACAAATCCAAAATCATAATTCTACAAAAATTTTACACATAGTCTTGTGACATAAACATATATACTCTTGAAAATTTGACTCAAAAATGTATCAAATTGCCTAAGATATAGCTCAAAATATATCCACTAGTTAAGAGGGGTCACTCACTACCGTTAGCTTACAAGCACTAACTTCAACTCCCAATATCTCCTTTATTTTAGCTTAGATTTTATTGATCCATACATAAAAAGTGTAGCCAAGAAAGTGTCCTTTTAAACCCCAATTGGTGATCCTTGATTGCTCTTTGTATGCACGAGTTATACCCAAAAGAGTGACAATAGGTCCAAAATAAACACCTTAACTTTGAGTGCTTATAACTTCTTCATAAAAAATACAAATCACACAAAATTTGCACCTAAATCAGATCTAAAAACCTAAACCATATGATCCTAGCCTCTGATGTTTGATTCCTTTCGAAAAACAAACCCTAACTTCTAATAAACCCTCGGGCTACCTCCTTGAAGCCCATTGGGTATGATTTTTGGCCAATTTCTATCATCCACCTCTATCCATCCACATGGATGTCCAAACTACCCTTTTTATACTAAAATCCCTTTTCTAATCCTTCTTCTTATAAGATTTACATATTTTGTGCTTTAAGCACTAAATAAAAGAAGTAAACCAAGATTTTAAGAGTCACCAATATCTAACAAAGGTGACTCAAGATATACAAAAGTTAGTATCAATATAAAATCAACTTCAAAATTACTATCAAAAGAAGAAATAAGGTTGTATAAACCTCAATAATAATCCTTTTAATAGATCCCTTCTAAACTAGCAACCTAATCATATCCTATAAGCAATAAAAGTCCATTGATATGGCTCTTATTTAGCTATGTAGTAAAATATTATATATTAAATATACATTAAATATACATGTATAATTTTTTTACATAGTAGCAAAACCACAACATGACAATGATTCCTAGTGTAGTTGGACAAACTTGTTTTCTGACATATTGTCTTCTTTGACAACTGTACTCCCCATCTTGTAGTTGCGTTGTTTCTTCAAACAATATTGAGAAGTATGCTTAAACTTTCCACAATATAAATATAATTCTTCTTGACGGTGATGAGTCTTTTCTTGTTTAGTAAGAAGTTTAAAACATTGTTGTATAATAACATGACCATTAGATGAAAGAAAAAAGAAATAATTAGAATATATAGGAGCTCAAATAGAAATATTTGAGCAAATTATCTAAGAATTATAGATAATACAAAAGAAAGTAAAAAAAAGTTAGAAGGCTAATACTGCCTTTTTATAAGAAAAGCTTCTATTTACTTTGTATGGCCATACATAAGGTACAAAAAAATATATTAAAAAAATAAATAATATTAGAATTATTAGGAAAGAATTAAAAATAAATTTGAAAAAACTTTACCTCAAAAATCTTAGAATTGATACCCAATGTCGTGTTGTAACACGTTTATATAGTAAAAAATATGAATAAGGATAAATTCTACTTAATATTTAGTTATCTTGGATTATTATAAACTTAAAATACTTAAAAAAAGATTTATAGAAGCCTCTTAGATTAATTCTTGCTCTAATAGCTAAAAGATAAAAGTTAGTTATTAAAATTTTCTTCTAGGTTGTAGAAACTACTTTACGGCTTTTAAAAAAGCCATAAATTAATAAAAATAAGATAAGAGAAGTAAAAAGTTAATATGGTAGATACCAAGGTTGAATTGAGGATAGGATTAAGTTTAAAAATCCTTAAAATAAGTTAGATCAATACCCGGGGGGTGACCGGATATGAGACATGGTCAAAATCAGACCTTTGGCCACATAAACAACCACCAAAGGCAGGTGTTCAAGACATTCAAAGATCGGCAACTAGAATTAAATAGCTAGCTTAAAGGAGATTCCAAGGGCATTTAGCTTGTTACCATAGGATTTTGGAGGACTTAGCAATTGCTATTCAAATTCAAGATTTGTATTGGTATTTTTGGATTTTATATAAGACAATGATGGCTTGCATTGTTGAGCGATTTGTGCAATCTGTATAGCATCTACAATTCAAAATTTGATATTATCTGGATTGTTGGATGTGCTAAGTGTATACAAAAATTTGTGTTAATCTAGCAATACAATCAGGAGATATTTGAGCTTTGATACAAAGGATTGTCAGAAGTTGGCAGTTTAGGGTTAGATAGGATCTCTATGATAACTAAAGATCCACTAATTGGATCAATATAAATTTTAGTATGGTGATAGAAGACTTATAGGTTGAGCTACATACCAAGTTTGAGCTGAAGTTAACGGTGGAAGAAGGAGAAATCACCACTAGAGTTTTTGCATCAATCTTCAAGTTGGGAGCCGAGTGTCATCAATGCGCTTTTTGGGCATTTTCTTGTAATTTGTAAGTTGGGTTGAGCTAAATTATTTTGAGCATGTAAAAGGCTTATACTAGCATTTTTGTGCAAAATTTCAGACTAAGTAGACAATTGGATTAAAAATTATAGCTTGTCAAAGCTCACTGATTAGGATTAGAGCTTACAAACAAAAATAAAAAATTGCTTAGTTATAAAAGAATCAAAGAAATTGGGGTGTATGTATAGTTGATGTTACTAAGAAGAGTGTTTTTAAACACTTTTGAATTGAACTTTGAATCATATTCTTCATATATAGATGAAACCTATTAGGATTTCTTGATTATTTATAAACACAACTTTACCTTCTATAGCCAGGTAACATTCCTGAACAAGACAATACGTAATACGACACCGGAGAGGAACGGTTATGAGGTTGGGTCAAAATCAGACCCTGAGGTATAAAACCATGTGCCTACAGTGGATTGATTCTTTTTTGGCAAATCAAAAGATAGGATTAGAGAGCAAACTAGAAGACCTTTGTTTGACCATTGATTTGAAGTGATTTGAGTTTGTAATAACTTTATAGGACTTTGCAAAGTCAAGGTTGATTCAATGACTTTGATTTTTGTGAAATATATTATAGTTTATATTTTTGATCATTTTGTGAGATTGATTATTGATCTATAAGTGAAATTTTGTAAATTTATGCATATAGTTGTGCTTATAAGATGTTGTGAATTTGAGATTGATTTAATAATTCAATCAAAGATTATTGAAGTTTATGTATGTTGGAGTCTTAGAAATTAGGAATTGAGGGTCATTTAGATTTTCTAAGATTTCTAGCAATCTACTTATTGGATTGGAATGAAATTTAGGTGTGTATAGAAGACTTAATTTTCTACATGCATGTGAAATTTGGAAGCAATTAAATAGTATAAAAAAGAGATATTGGTACTAGACAAAACACTTTAGGTTGAAGAAGGACGCCGGCCAACACTTGATTGAACTTTAGGATTGATTTTCTTGTTGGTAAGTTTGATCTTCTTCAAATTTTATGTGCTTATTGCTAACTTAGTTTTTAAGAGGTGTATAAATTTTAAATAAGATCAACAATTTAGTCAATAGATATTGAGATTCTAAACTATCCTAAGGTTGAAAAAAATTGATTAGGATTTAGTTAGGATTTAGTTCAAGATTTGGCTAGGATTTGGTTAGGATTTAGTTTAGGATTTGGCTAGGGTTTGGTTAGGATTTAGTTTAGGATTTATTTTAGGATTTAGTTAGGATTTATTTTAGAATTTGTTGGAGCTTGATTAGGATTGACTAGGATTTAGTTAGGATTTGATTAGATTTTAGATAGGATTTAATTAAGATGACTAGGATTGTTTAGAATTTATTTAGGATTTGATTAGGATATAAATAGGATTTAGTTAGGATTTGACTAAGATTGACTAAGATTTAATTAGGATTTGATTAGGATATAATTAAGATTTAGTTAGGATTTGACCAAGATTGACTAAGATTTAATTAGGATTTGACTAGGATTGATTAAGATTTAATTAAAATAAATAAGATTATTTAGGATTTATTTAGGATTTGATTAGGATTTAGTCAAGGTTTGACTAGAGTTGACTAAAATTTAATTAAAGGGACTAGGATTATTTAGGATTTATTTAAGATTTGATTAAAATTTAGTTAGAATTTGACCAAGGTTGATTAGGATTTAGTTAGGATTTGACTAAGATTAACTAAGATTTAGTTAGGATTTGGCCAAGATTGACTAAGATTTAGCTAAGGTGACTAAGATTGTTTAGGATTTGTTTAGAATTTGTTTAGGATTTGATTAAGGTTTAGTCAAGATTTGATCAAAGTTGACTGGGATTTAATTAGGATTTGACCACGGTTGATTAGGATTTAGTTAGGATTTAGTTAGGATTTGATCAGGATTGACTAAAATTTAATTATGGTTTGATCAAAATTGACTAGAATTTAGTTAAAGTGATTAGAATTGTTTACGGTTTGATTAGGATTTAGTTAGGATTTGACTAAGATTGATTAGGATTCAATTAGGATTTGACTAGGAAAGTTTAAGATTTGATTAGAATATAATTAGGATTTAATCAGGATTGACTAGGATTTAATTAAGATTTGATTAAGGTTTATTTAGAATTTGGCTAAAGGTGTTAGGACTAGTTATTGTTATTTCTTTTTATCTTCTACAACCAAGTGCCTGGAGCTTTCTCAAGCAAGACTTCACGACATACGACATATTTGTTGAATCCAATGTAAAAAGCTTGAAGTAAAGATAATTAGATATTTTTTAATTTATTCAAACTATGGAGAAAGAAGACAAGAGAATAGAAGGAGGAGCTATGGGTGGTATTTCAAATAGAGGTACAAGCGGAAGTATTAGTGGGGGACAAAGTATGTATTTTGATTCTAACTCTGCAAGCATGTTTAAAGTATTTGCTTTATTCATGCAACAGCAACAGATTAAAGATCACAAAGAAGGTATGGCAAACAAAGCATTACAGGCAGTTGTGGACAAATTTGATTAATTTGAAGGAAAAGATATCACAAGATATTTAAGATATTATGTGAGAGAAATAGAATTGAAGAGTGTTTTTGAGAAGGAGATGGTTCAATTATTCAAATTGGCTATTGCACTAGAGATAAGGAATCATGTGAAGTCTATCATAAGACATGTTAGAGATTTATGGAAGAAATTTTCTTAAACAATGAGGGATGAGTATTTTCTAGAAGACAATGATCGGATTACAAAGAAGTCATTTTTTGAATGGATTGAAAGACCTAAGAAGGATCTTCAAACAACAAAATTATTAAAAAAATTTGAAAGACAATATTCTCATTTATCAAAGGAAGAGAGGCAACTGTTGGATCGAAATAAAATAAAATGTTTTCTTCAAGCAATTGATAGAGTTGCAAGAAAAATTAGAAATATTACTTGAAAATAAAGAAGAAAAAGAAGAATTGACATCAAATTGGAAAGAAGTGGAGGAGACAATAGGATTGTTTACAAAAAGAAAAAGGAGAAAGGATAGGGTGGATATTCAAAGACCTTTGCAAGCATCTAAGATAAAATTTTCCACCAACCATCCTACACCTATGATTCAATCTTTAATATCTACATCAAAGAAAAAAGAGATGAATATGGATGAAATCATATGTGAGATAAAAGATTTACAAATAAAATTTGTAAAACTTGAAGAGAAGGATCAATCATCAAGGATATCAACAAGATAAAATTTAGGACCAATAAAAGGTATAATACATAGGTGCATGTGGTGTGATAGCATGGAACATTCAAGAAGGGAGTGTGAAGATTTTTCAAAGGCGCTACTCAAAGGAATTATTTTTTTTAAAGATGGTATGATACATTTGAAAGAAAGTGGAGAAAAATTTGAAACAAATTTTGGTAAAAGAAGAATGAAGGTATTTGCAAGAGATGCTTTTAAAGTGCATACAATTTCAAGTAAGGAAGTAAATCAAAGCAAATGTTTAAGTATAAATCTTGAACTTCCAGGAGAATCTTGCTCTTTGTGGACAAGTGCAATGAATTAAGCTGAAAAGGAAAATTTTACTACAAATGATTTAAAACATGTTGGTAATAATATTTGGCAAATTACTAGGTGGAATGATCCAATAGATGGATTATCAATGCATGCTCATATTATAAGAAGTCAATATATAGCATTAATAGAAGAAAAACAAAGAAGAGATGAAAATAATAAAAAGCCATCAAAAAGGACCACAAGAGGAGATATAGCAAGACAACAAAAAAATCCTATGCATTAGGAGAAAATGGAGAATATTTCTATAAAGAAGAAGGAAATTCTAAAAAAAAAGAAAAGATTCATGCCTACAAATTATAATGAGATATTGAGGCTGCTACAGATTTAAAGAAGATATTAGAAAAACAGATTTTAGGAGGAAAGATTGAATTTATAATTGATGAAATTTTGGAGATTGCAAAGCGTGAATTTCATGATGTTATTACTGACACAATAAAGAAAAAATAGCAATCTATAAGAGATATTATGGCACCAAATTTATACAGAACAAAAGCAATGAAAAATAGTATAAATGAAGAAGATGAAATAGAAGTTTTAGGAGATGTTTCACGAGTTGGACTTACAAAAGAAGGAAATGAAATTCAACCATTTAGTCATTATTCTTGAAACTATTGGACAAGGACTATTATAGAAACTATAGTAAAATTGGGAGATTTGGAGGAATCAATTGTGGCATTAATTGATCATGGTACTGAGATCAATTTGATATTAAAAGAGCTATATAAAAAAGAAAAATGGCCTATTGATATTGAACATGGGTAGATGACAAGATCAGCAAACAATTCAAAGGGAGATTTATATGGAGCTTGTCCAAATATCAAGGTGATAATAAGAGACATTATGCATGAATAACATTTCTTTGTACAAGAGATGTCTACATATCCTATTATATTAGAACAACCATATATTACCACCACACAAATAGAAACAAAGGTACTAGATGATGGTTCAATCTATGCAAGAATAAGAAGCCAAGATGGAATGAGAGCAGTTCAAGTTTTAATTATTTGTACCAATCATGAAATAAATCGTGATAAGTTGAGAGAGAAGCCATTATCAAATGAAAATTTTGAAGACTTTGAGGATTTTTACCACGCACCATTGTAAAGCAGGATTGCAATGGATTAAAGAAAAAAATATTCCCGCTTAGTTTAAAAGAGAAGATATTATCTATTGGACTTATTGAATTGAGACAAGATTGTGTATTATCTTTTAAGAATATTGATAAAATAAAAAGGATAGACAAATGTTATATTAAAAATATGGAGTAAATCTTAAAAGAAAATGGAGAATTAATTGAAGATGAATTTATTTCAGAAGCATTTCAAGAAGTTGGATTTGCAAATATGATGGAAGAATTAAATTATTTGTTGCAATATGGATTACAAAGAGAGAATAGAATTATTAATGTATGTTCAAAAAAATATTATGATGAAATTCAAAAATTTATAGAACTTTTAAATCACCATGAGGTACATGTTGAGACTAAATATAAATCAATAAAGAAAAAGATTAAACCAGTGGCTTTGCCATTACCATTGGATTGTGAAGAAAAGATGAAAGAAGTAGTTATACAACCAAATTTAAGGGATCCTAGGAAAATAGGGCATGAATTTACAGATGCTATATTAGATGGATTAAAAGTTGGATGTGATGGATTTTTGACAAAATATGAAGAAGAATATTTTTAAAAAATGCTTTCACAACATGGAAAGATTTTTGTATTTGAAATACATGAAATTGGATGTGTTGATCTAAGTATTGTAGTACCTATGGTTATTTTTACTATTCCTCATGAACCATAGAACTTGCGGCCTATTCCAGTGCCAAAAGTACATTTATCCAAATTAATAAGTTTATTCAACGAAAAGATTAAAATGGGAATTTTAGAACCATCTATTCTATTTTATTCTAATCGATGGTTTATAATACCAAAAATAGATAGAACGATGAGATTTATACAAGACATGAAATTTGTAAATAAAGTAACAATTAGAAATATGGGTTCAAGTCCAATTGTGGATGAACTTGCAGAAGTATTTGCTGGAAGAGCAATCTATTTAATAGGTGATGTTTACTCAGGATATGATCAATTCCAATTGGTATTACAAAATAGAGATTTAACTACTATGAAGATTCCATTGGATATACTAAGGATGTGTACATTGCCTCAAGGGGCTGCTAATTCAGTAGCTCATATGATGAATGTAATGAATAAAGTATTGAGGGACTTTATATTAGAAAAGACTATGCCATTTTTAGATGATGTTCCAATTAAAAGATGTGTAAAAGAAAAAAAAGATGAAATATTGGATCAAAAGGATTATAGAAGATTTGTTGCAAATCATATTATAGATTGTGAAAAGATTTTATCACGGTTGCAAGAGGTACATTTGACCTTATCAGGTACTAAATCTATATTTGGAATAAATAAAATATTTATTATTAGATACATGTGTGGATCTTATAGACGTAAGCCAAGTATTGAAAAGATAGATATTATTAAAAAGATGAAAGAATGTATAAATAGAACAAAAATTAGAAGATTTTTAGGAGCATGTATTTTCTATCGTATATAGATACCTCATTTTGCACATATAGTAGATCCATTATATGAATTGCTAAGAAAGAATAAAAAATTTCAATGGAAAGAAGAACAAAAGAGAATTATGGAAAAATTGAAGGAATTGCTTTTTTTACCTCCAACTTTGAAGAAAGTGGATTATGAATGTGGAAGGCTAGTGATATTGATATTTGATGTAAGTCCAATTGAAATAGGTTGGACAATTGGACAAGATGATGAACAAGAGAATAGATATGTAGTAAGATTTAGAATAAAGGTTTTGAATATTAGACAAAGGATATATACACAAATTAAAAGAGAGTTATGGGGTGTAATAATCCTAGAAGAGAAAAGCGTCACCAGTGATAATCAAGGTGACGTAAAAATATGTTAAAATATATTAAAATGTGTTAAATCAAAAAAAATTGGAACAAGATTTAACACAATTTAACACAATTTAATATAATTTAACACATTTTAACACATTTTTACGTCACCTTGATTATCACCAATGACGCTCTTTTCTTATAGTATAATAGCTATAAAAAATGAAAAAGAGTATTTGATTGGAGCTTCAATAGTTATAAAAATAGATTGTCTACTTTTATTGGATATGATCACAAGTTGTTCAACTCTTGATATTGCTATATTAAAATGGATAGCATATATTAAATCTATGAATCCAGAATTCGAGCACATTTGAGAAAAAGATAATTCAATTGCAGATATGTTATCAAGGGTGAAGT
Organism: Physcomitrellopsis africana; assembly: GCA_036785485.1. Lineage (NCBI taxonomy): Eukaryota > Viridiplantae > Streptophyta > Bryopsida > Funariales > Funariaceae > Physcomitrellopsis > Physcomitrellopsis africana. Next base: position 34,373 of record JAWRVF010000440.1, on the reverse strand, counting down.
ATTATGATGAAGAAGATATGATTAATTGGAAAGATGATATAGGCACAAAATTTTATACTAATGTATTATCAAAAGAAGAAGGTATATGTTTGAATATACTATTGGAATCATTTTCAAGAGATTTATATGAAAGTAAATAGAAAGATGTTGGGAAGTATCTAAATACATTAAAACAATAAGAAGATTGGACAAATAAAAAATTTAAGAAAATCTGTAAAAAAATATATGGATATTTTTTATATGATGGATATATATTGAAGCATCCAAAGAAAAGAAGAGAAATACCACAATAAGTGATATGTGGATTAGAGGCTCAACAAAAGATTATTAAAGAATATTATGAGAATTTGTAGGTAAGGCACAGAGGAATTTGAGCAACTTTTGCTAAAATAAAAAAAAATATTGATAGAAAAGCATATACAAAGATGTGGCAGATTTTATAGGATCATGTGAGACTTGTTAAGTTTATTCTAATATTTGACATCAAGATGAATTACATCCAACTTATCTTCTAGCAATACATTATAAGCGGGTAGTGGATTTAGTAGCAATGCCTATGGGACTTGGACAAATGAAATATTTGATACTTGCACATGAAGATTTATCAAATATAGTTGAAGGATGAGCATTAAGAACAAAGAGCACTGAAAGTGTATGTCGATTCCTTTTAGAAGACATTGTTTGTTGCTATGGTTGTATTGGGAAAATCAGTGCAGATAGAGGTGAATTGGATGCAAAAGAAGCAAGAGAATTCTTTGATAGAATGGAAATTAAACTTTCTTTGACAACAACATATAATCCAAAAAATAATAGGAAGAGTGAGCGTGGACATTCACCTATTATTAAAGCATTAATAAAAACATACAATGGCAAAGTACATCAGTGGCCAAGGCTACTACCATTTATATTATGGGCATATTGTACAACTTATAGTATGATAACAGGTTATATGTCTTTTAAATTAATATATGGACAAAAGTCAGTTATGCCAATAGAAGAAATTGTGCCTACATGCAAAATATTACCTTGGAAGGATGATCTTAAAAGAAAGGATCTTTTAGTATTACGGATTTAATTATTGGAAAGAAGACCTGAGAATATTGAAGTAGCAATTGAAAAATTGAAGGAAGCAAGGAAAATGAATAAGGAAAGATGTAATAAACGCATCAATTACTACCTAAAAAAATAGAAAAAGGTGATTGGATACTAGTCTATGACAATAGTTTGAATAATCAACATAATATATTACAAAAAATTTCTAAGCGTTGGTTTGAATCATATATTGTGATAAAGGTCTATAACAATGGAACATACTCTTTACGAGAGCTTGATAGAACAAAATTAAAGACACCTATAGCACGTAAACGAGTCAAATTATTCAGTCAAAGAGGAATATGTATACATTTTGATAAAGAACAAAATTTATTGAGGGGTATTGAAACAGAAGAAGAACAACAAATTAAGGATCAAGAATTAGACCAAAGTAATAAATGTCACATATTAATATATTGAAGAAATTTTAGCACATGCCGGAGGATGCACAAGTTCAGGGAGGGTGGATATCATGTAGTGACATAGCCATTAGGTGAAAGAAAAAGAAAATAATTATACAATATAGGAGCTCAAATAGAAATATTTGAACAAATTATCTAAGAATTATAGATAATAGAGAAGAAAATAGAAAAAAATTAAAAGACTAATGCTGCCTTTTTATAGGATAAGCTTCTACTTATTTTGTATGGCCATAAATAAGATAATATAAAGTATATTAAAAAAATAATTAATATACGCATCTTTAGGGAAGAATTAAAGTGAGATTTAAGAAAATTTTATCTTAAAAATATTAGAGTTGATACCTGGAGAGAACCGGTTATGTGTCTAGATTGGAATCAGACCCTAAGGTGCAAAACCACGTGCCTATAGTGGATTAAGGGGTCTTTTGGAGATCAAAGAATTAGATAGAAGAGCAAACTTGAGGATTATTCTTTAAGCATTGATTTAGAGTGATTCTAGTTTGTAACAACTTTATAGGACTTTGCAAAATCATGGTTGATTCAATGACTTTGATTTTTATGAAATATATTAAGATTTATATTTTTGATCATTTTGTGAGATTGGTTATAGATCTACAAGTGAAATTTTATAGATTTGTGTATATAGTTGTGCTTATAAGATGCTGTGAATTTGAGATTGATCTAACAATTCAATCAAAGATTATTGAAGTTTATATGGGTTGGCATCTTGGAAATTGGGAATTGAGGGTCATTTAGGTTTTTTAAGATTTCTAGCAATCTACTTATTGGATTGGAATGAAATTTATGTATATGTATAGAAGACTTAATTTTCTACATGTATGTGAAATTTAGAAGTAATTAAATAGTATAAAAAAGAGATATTGGTACTAGACAATCAGCATTAAGGTTGGAGAAGGAGGCTGGCCAATACTTGATTGAACTTTAGGATTGATTTTCTTGTTGGTAAGCTTGATCTTCTTTAAATTTCATGTACTTGTTGCCAACTTAGTTTTTAAGAGGTGTGTAAATTTTAAGCAAGATCAACAGTTTAGTCAATAGATATTGAGATTCTAAACTACCATAAGGTTGAAATAAATTGGTTAGGTTTTGGTTAAGATTTTGTTTAGGATTTGGTTAGGATTTGGTTAGGATTTCAATAGGATTTGATTTAGAATTTGATCAAGATTTGTCTAAGATTTGATTTAGAATTTGGTTTAGATTTTTTTAGAATTTGATTAGGATTTGACCAGAGTTGATAAGGATTATTTAGGATTTAATCAAGATTTAGTTAGAATTTGATGAGGGTTGATTAGGATTGTTTAGTATTTGATTAAAAATTGACCAAAATTGACTAAAATTAATTAAAATTTGACCAAGATTATTTAGGATCTATTTAGGATTTGATTAAGATTTAATTAAGATTTGACCAAGATTGACTAGGATTATTTAGGATTTGACCAAGGTTGATTAAGATTTAATTAGGATTTAATTAGAATTTGATCATAGTATTTAAGATTTGATTAGGATTTAATTAAGATTTGATTAAGATTTATTTAGAGATTGATTAAAGAAATTAAGATTAGTTATGATTATTTCCTTTTATCTTCTACAGGCAGGTGCCCGAAGTATTCTTGAGCTAGACTTCACGACATACGACAACGCCCATGTCTTTTGTATTCCATATCTTTCCAATTAGCAGATATCTTCTTAAATGGTAGAGGTCACAAGTTGATAGTTATTATAGTACAATAATATCAATCTTTTGAGAATTTTTATCTTTTATATTTTTTATGCTATAAGATTTTGGATTTTGAAAGAAAATTATATTTTAAAAAAAAAGCTTGTTCTTTGAGAAAGAAGTGTGAATTTTTATTAAAGTTGTATTTAAGAGAGATATAAGAGAGTTAGAAGAAATTAGAAAAGCAAAAGGAGTGGAGGATAGAGTATTTTAATATATTATTTTCTTTATAAAATTCTTAATATATATATATATATATATATATATATATACATATATTTGCCTTACTTCATCTTAAAATTATTTTAAATAATTAATAGTAGTTAGAGGCCCAATTCTTCTTTGATATAAGATTTTTTTACCACAACACTATTGTGCCTAGTAGCCTCATCATATTGGTTGATCTTAATGCCATTGTAGATTCTGTTGCACTTAATAGGCCTATCGCCACCTTGGTCTTACTAATCTTAGCTCATTGCCACTATAATTCTTGTCAATCATCTTGCAGTATTATGTTATAACATGGCTATAGGATGAAAGAGCAAACGAAGACTTATATTATAAAGAAGCTTAGTTAAATATTAAGTTATAAAATTTTTTAAAAAACATAGGTAAAAAAAAATAAAAAAGTAGTAAAAATATTTAGGATTAATGTTATTTTTTTATTATAAAAAAAAAATCTATTTACTTTATAAGGCCATAAATAAGACAAGATAAGGTAGGTTGGAAAATATACTACTATAAGTATCTTAAGATCAAAATAAAAGATAGTTTTCAACAAAAATTATCTAAAAAATTCCCAAATTGATACTTGGAGAGGGTTGGTTATGAATCAGGGTTGAAACTAGACTCTAAGGTATAAAATTATATGCCTATGGTAGATGAGATTTATTTTTTTTATTGATCAATAAGTGGAATTTGAGATTAGACTCAATATGGCTTTTTTGAATATTGGTTTTAAGGATTTTAGATTTGTAATGACTTTGTGAGAGCTATGCAAAGTTAAGATTTTATTTGGGTGACTCTAGATATTAAAAAATAAAATGGATTTGTATTTTGAACACATTAAGAGTTTTATAGTAAATCTATAAGTGAAAATTTGTGGATTTGTACATGTAGTTGTGCTAAAATTCTATTATGAATTTGAGCTTAATTCAATAGTTAGATCAAAGGCTGTTGAAATTTAAATTAGCTAAGATCTCAAAAATTAGATTTTTAGGATTAATAAGGGTTTTTATAATTTTGAGCAATTTATTAGTTAAATTAGAATTTTTTATTAAAAATTTATAATTAACTTAATTTTTAATATTTTTATAAAACTTTAGAATATATGAATGGTACAAAAAAGAAATATTGACACTGAAAGATCAACATTAAGATTAGAGATGCAAAATAACCAATACCCAAGAGGATTAAAAGCTTTTCTTTCCAATTGGTAAATTTGATTCTCTTCAAATTTTGTATGCTAGTTTTAAATCAGAAGGATAAGAAGTGTACAAATTTTGAATGAAGATTAATAATTAATTTGATAATTATTGAGATTTTAAATCTATCATTGAGTTTGATTAGAATTTGATTAGGATTTATTAGGGTATTAGGATTTTGTTAGATTTTCATTAGGATATTAGGATTTTATTAGGATTTTATTAAAATATTAGGATTTTTTAGGATTTCATTAGGATTTGACTTCAGATTTGATTTAGGATTTGATTTAGGATTTGAAGATTTGATTTAGAATTTGATCAAGATTTGATTTAGGATTTGACTAGGATTTGACTTATAATATATTAATATTTTATTAAGATTTGATTAAAATTTTATTAAGATTTATTTAAAATTTGATTAAAATTCAATTGAATATTATTTAGAATTACATTAAGATTATTAGATTTTTGGTTAGTTGCAATATATAAATATATCTTCTATAGCCAAGTGCCTAGTGCATTCTCAAATAAGACAACACGTTGTCGTGGTGAGAGTCTTAGCCCTAAGAAACACTGGGTCTTTTGTGCCTCTCGTTTCTTAAGTGCAAGATGAGATTCATAAAGTTCATAAAACTCAAGAATTTACATAAAAACATACTTTATTAATCTTGCCATATTCTGCCTTTAAAAACCCGCCTTCAAATTTGTCCATAAATCCTAGGATATCATATCAATTGAAGCAAAATTTGAACACAAAGTACTTAAGGAAGTAAGGAAGCAAACCCCATAATCCTTTTGATTATAGCTCATGTGATTAGAGAGAACCATGTTGTCAAAGAAACCCCTCCATGTTGCCTTTGATTCTGGACCCCCTTTGCTTCACACCTTCATTGCTCCTCATTATCAAAACCCCAAGTATTGAAATTTGGTAGGCTTGTTGCTTGCTTTATGTTGTAAACATCCTCCAATTTTTGCTCCAAAACTCCTCTTGGAAATAGAGTTATAGACTCTACCCTTCTCCTTTAATTCTGTCTTCTACCAACTCTAGATCTGACTACAAATTTCCTCATAATTCTTTAAACATAACTCCAATAGCAATCAATTTTTTACACAACTTAATAGACTCATATATCTACAAACTCCAATAAATTTTACTCAAAATGCTAATTTGATCACAAAGATATGCTCCCCCAAACTTCACTGACTTAGAGATAGACCCCTATCACTTTGAAAGAGCATAACATTTTTTTCATAAGATAAATGAATATCAAACTTACTCTCATCTCTTTCTTAACTTGCTTAGATCACGTCTATCAAATTTCACACTCAAATTCATCACCTAACTCCATTCATACCAAAAAAAATCCACACACATACTTTGCCCATACAAACCCCAATTCTGCTTTCACTCTATTTCTCTTTTCACCTACATCCGGTTACAATTTCACTCATAACTCTTTGTTCAAAGATCATATTGACTTAAGATTTTGATTCAAAGTAGTAAACTCTATAAGGAACACAACCCCAACAAATTTTGCCTCTAAAGTCCAAATGGTTCTCAAGAGCCGAGGCCCGAAATTTAGTAAACCTCACTGCCCTAGTCTTAAACACTTGCAACTTTGACGACTCATATCTCCCTTGATACTTAACCAAAAGACATGAAAATTGTTTCTATATGTTCCTTATCTTGTCTACTACAAATCCACAAAAAAATTCACTTAAAATCCTCTCTAAGCTTCTTCTACACACAAAAACGTATACTGTCTATCAAAAAGAAAATCCTATCTCTCCAAAAGAACCCTCCTCTTCTTCTTCCCGACCCCCTTCTTGTCCTCCAGGCCTGGTCTTCCTTCTTCCCTTGGTCAAAGAGACACCTCAGCCATGTCTTTCCACCTCTTCAATCCTTTCTTTTGAATTAATTTGAAGGAATCTCACTTTTTGAGGTAAATTTCTATTCTACCTTCTTACTACCATTTTTTTTTTTCTACCAACTTCTCTTCTAATTTCAGCCCACAACATTTAAGTTTAGATCTAAAATAGAAGAGAATAAAGATAAAGTAGATCTAAGATAAAATAGAAAAAAAAATCTAATAAGTAGAAAAAAAAACAATTAAGATTAGATTAGAGATAAAAGAGAAAGAACTACATCCTTCACTGCCAAGTCAAAGAAGCTTGTGTGGTTAAGTTCTTAACTACTTTGGAGTTGACGTGGGTTCGAATCCACTTGACTTCACTGTAGAATTCCTTGGCTTCTTCATGACTTGATACTGCTAGTGGGAATTTCAGCAGGAAATTAGTAGTTTGGCCTACCTATCATCCCTGAGCTTGTGATAAATATTATAACCTTCAAGATAATGTGGTTATAACCACAACCCTTTCTCTTTTTCATCCTCTCTTCTTCTAATCTTAATCTTTTTATTTTAACACATTCCTTTATATCTTTCACACTATGTTTTAATTTACAACGTGACAACGTAATACAACAACAATTATTGGTTGTGCTATACCTCTAAAATTCTAATTTATTATATGCTTTTGAAATCCTAATTTGCTTTTGTACCACCATTATTGCGACTTCCAATAAGCAAGCTCTACAATTCCTAGCAAGTAAGCAAATTTTGTGTAATAACTAAACTAATTCTTCTCAAGTAATAAGCTCTACACTCAAACTTCTACTATGTCTTGATAGGACTAATCTGGCATCTCAAATGAAATCAACAAGGAGAAACATATAAATAAGGCTTTATCTTCTACATTTCAACAACTCACTCTAAATACAAGATTTGAAGAGAATGGAAGATAAGAGGAGCAACTAAGGATTTGCTCTACCAAATCAATTTCAAAACATATCTTTTAATGCTACTCCTAAGTTGGATATTAATAGTTCAATCCTACTTAATCTAAATCAATCTTTAAAATTTACTATCATTAGAATCAATCTATTCTAGATTAGAAGAGAATATTTAACTACCACGTCGTAAAATGGCATAATAAGTTTTTAAAATAATGACATAAAAATTTAAAATTCAATTTATTAAAATATAATAATGATATTATTTTTTAACAATATATTTAAAAGATTATATGTGATATAAAAATTTAAATAGCTAAAATGATTAATGTTCAACAAAGGAATATTACAATGATAATAAAAAAAATCTTTGTTTTTTTATTATAAAATTTTAAATTAGCACTTATATAAGAATGACTATTATTTTAAAATTTTATTATTATAATTTTCTCTTACATATGAAAAATAAAAAAAACTTGTATTAATGAATATTTATATTAATAGATAAAAAAAAATTATAAAAAATAATAAATATAAGATAAAAGTATAAAAAAAAAATTAAAATAAGAATAGAATAAAATTAGATATTATATATATAAGTATGTTAATATTATCAATAAAATATTTTTCTATCATTAATTTAAGTTATTATTACTAATTATGATTAAATAGAAATTATATATTTTAATCCTTTGAAAGAAAATAGTTATATAAATATATATTAAAATTATATAAATAAAATAATTTATTTATTTAATATTTATATAAAATTCATTTAACTTTAGATAACTATTTTAATCAATTTGGAATTGTGTTGAGGAATTTTTAGTCAAAAGAAGAATAAAAGCCATACAAGGGAGGTTGAATATAGACTTTTAATTTTAAAAAAGTAATTTTTTATAATTTTTGTTGAAAAAAAATTAAAATATGATAAAAGATAAAAATATATTTTTATTAAGAAAGTCTTTATACTTAGAAGAGAAGGTACAAGGCCAAAACTTTTACATCCTTTGAGAAATTTTAATATTTTTTATTCTTGTTCAAATCAAGATATGAGTTGATAAATTTAAATTTACAATGTTTGATTTCATATTATTTTGTACATTTCATGATCTCTTCTCACTTTAGATTATCACCAAAGGCCAAAGCTTCTAAAAGAGAGTTTTTCTTTACAAAATGGGTGACCATTGAAAAACTTTTATACCATAGTCTTTCAAAGTGGGCTTTTGAACATATAGATCTACTAAATTATCTTAGTATTTGAATATTTATTTGGATGAGAGAATCTATGATTTTTTATAATTTTTTATTTTAAAATAAGCTAAGTTTATAAATCCTAATTTCCATATGATTTAATATTATTCTTTATATTATAATATTATTCTTAATATAAAAATTATTTGTTATCTTTAATCTATCTTTTATTTATATTATTTAACTTTATTTTAATCTAAAACCTACTTTAATTGAATCCTAATTAAATCTAACATTGGCAATTATAATTCTACTACTAAAACTGAAATATATTCTAAATCTTACAAATTTTATAAATATTTAGCATACTTTAAGAATATTTTAATCTTAAAAAATTCTAAATCCTTAATCTTAAGCAATCTTAAATATTTGAAAAAATCCTTATAAATCATAATTTTAACTTTAGTAATTCTAATTATTAAATAAAACTTATTTTTAATTCTTAAAATAAATCTAATTGAATCATAAGTCTTAAAATTTATGATTTAATAAATATAATAAAAGAAATTGTAAATACAATTGATCAAAATAAGAAAAATTCATAATTATATAGAAAAAAAAATTAAATTAAATAAAAATTTAGATAAATACTAATAATAATAAAAATTAAATTTGTATAATAAATTAAAATCTTGTGGTAACTAATTTTGATAATTTTGAATCTTAAATCAATTATTACATATTATTTAATAATCAAATATAATACAGCTGAATATTAGAAATAATAATAAAAATAAAAATAAAAAATGATTCTTCTTTCAATTGCATTAGCTTCTAAAGAATTTATGTGTAATCTAGAATTCTATGTCTTTTAAATTTATAAAAGAAATCTTTAGTTATGAAGTTATAAGTATAATGTAGGGACAACATCTTCACAAAATAAAGAAATAAATAATAAATTACAAGTATTAAAAGAAAATAATGTGTTAAAAAAATAAAAATAAAAATAAAAAACTAAGTAGATTAGTACTAAAATAGAAAATTTAAGAATTGTTGATATATTTTATTAGTCATTCTATTAAATTAGACATTATTTCTTTTAATAACAACATATATTCATTTCTATCACCATTTTTCATATTTATACATAAATTATATTTTGCTATAATAAAGAGAAGACAAATTTAGAATACAAATTTAAATAAAATTAATGACTTTTAAATTTTCAATCAATATTCTCTAAAAATTATGCTTTACCTTCCTCCTAACTACTTAAGAAGTGATATTCTCCAATAATTTCTACATCAGTGCTCTCTCATTGACTTTTCAATTATATATTTAACTTTCACTCACCTATTTTTCTCCTTTGACAATCCTATGGATTCTTTGTTTTTTTATCACATCCTTGTGTAAAGCACTATCTTTACCAACAAAATCCATTACCAAAAAGTTCCATGGTTTTTATTTTAGTTTTTCTATATCAACTTCTTCAATAGTGAGTACTTCTGTGCAAGGCTCAAGCTTTGGGCTTACAATATATTCCACTTCAACTTGTTCTTAAGATAGAAGAACTTTAGAATTAATACAAGTACTATCCTAAATTTGATCCTACATTGAAATCTAATGTACAGTATGCATGATTTCAACTACATCTTACACATCATCATTACATGCAATTTGGTTTTTGTCTTCTTTCTATTATAGTTGAACTTCCATCATCTCAAATAACTAATTTCAAGATTTGTTATCTTTTCCAACATCTTAATAAGCTCTCCTTTGAAATGAAATTCTCGAAATCTTCAAACTTGCTCCTCTAGTCATATATATATATATATACATATATAATCCATAGCAAAGGATTACTGTCAACTTGAGCACTTACAAGCTCTTACTTTTAGGTCTTTTTTATGGCTGGGTATCCATGATCAAGACATGAGTACCACAATGCATGCAATAGTATTTAAAAAGATCAACTTCTAGTCCATTTGTTGTTGCATCCTTGTTGGAGTATATGTGGATAGTCTGCTTGAGCATCTTTTCCTTCCAGTATATCAACTTTGTCGCACCACAATCAGCATCCAATATTAGAAATTTTTTCTCTACAATAATAATCTGATTAATATAAAATAATTCCAATGTTGGAACATGCTACCAGAAGCACACTATTACTAACTTCCTAGTATCTAACAGATTGATCCTTGACCATGCCATATCTGACAATTTGCCTTTCATATTAATTATAATATTTATATTTAGTTTCAATGATTTTATTTTGGATGGTTTTGCTATATTGAGCTCCAATATCTATCTCATGCTTGGCAAAGCCTGAACAAAACGTTCAAGTCAACATCATATATTCTACCTAATATTTCAATTGTCTCTTAAATATATCAATTTTTGTAATATACGCGATAGTAAATAATGAAATTGTTAATGTCACTACTGGTTTTGAATACTCTTAAATCTCCAATATCAAATCATTCTCTACTACTAATATTGAATTGATTAAAATTTTGGCAATTTTTTATCCTTCTAATATTCTTTCTTCTATTTGCATGTCCAAATTCATATGATAGATGAATTTAAAAAATAAAAAATAAATAAAAAATAAAAAAAACTTATTTCTACATTGATTTAACTATCCAAATAAGATTTATCATACTAATAAATTATATTCTAATTCTCAAAATCCTAAAATCCATCAAAACAACACAATTTTTTACTTAAGTTGATTGTAGTATTGGCAAAAAAGACACAAAAAGTTGTTAAATTCTACAAAAAGATATGGTAAGAAATAAATATTTCTTTTATGATCTTAAGATACTTGGTAGCATTTTAAAATAAATAATATTTCTAATATTAATAAGGCATTATCAAAGAACCTTAAATGAGCTTTAAAGATATACAATAAAGCAATTTGTTCAACCTCACAAGATCTCAAAGTTACTTGCTATTTATAATGAGTTTTAAAAAGAAATCTTATATTTTAAAAATTATTTTAAATAAATTATAAATATTTTAATATTCATGTATTTTAAATTTTTTGAATCTAGTATAAAAATAATGATTGGTTGGATGTAAAAAAATACTTTTTAATTATAATATAGGTGCATATATAAAAATGGTACATATTAGTTTGATTAGCAAGGTGTTGTATACATAAGATTGACTTTGTTTAGTGTTTTGATAGTAGTTTTTCTAAAGCCACACAAGTATACTACCATTTAATTTCTTGAATCTATGTTACAAAGAAACAATTAAAATAAAATAAATAAAAAAATAAATGATGCTAATATAGATATTTAGAAAATAAAGTAATGATGTTAGTGGAAAATATATAAGAAATAATGAGATTTCTATAATAAAAAATATAAATAATAGTTTTTTGATTTTTTTTACTTAATATGATTGTGCTTTGTAAATATACATATGCATATATATAAGATAAAAAGAACTACTCTAATTAAGCTTCAAATAGAAAAAAATACATATATATGTATATATATATATATATATATATATATAATATTAAAAAATCCTAAATATTTGGCTTAAGGACAATACCTCATGTATTTCTTTATGTAACATACATCCATATTACTTAAATAAATAGAAATGGATGGAAATAAGTAGAAATATTTCATATTAATGATATCTTTTTAAATTTTTATTATTTCAAAAATATTTCTAAGTTTTTTATTTTCTTTCTTTATTATACATATATTAATTGATTTTTGACAATTTTGTTTAGATATATATTTTTGACACCTCCTTCTCCAAACTTACCTTATTATTTCATTGTATAATTTATTTTACATTCAAATTTAATAAATTCACTTGATTTTTATTGCATAGCACCATTATTAATCTACAATACTGACACTTCTTTTCAATTACCACCTCAAAATTCTTTGTTTTTATCTATATCTCTATACATGGAACAAAATATTATCCATAGTGGAATACAAAGTAAAACTTGAAAGTTTTACATCTTGGTCTCAAATTTTTCATCCTTGCTACACACCCAAAATAAAACAACTCACTTATTCATTTAATTTCAGTTGCAAAAAATTAAAGGTATGCAATACTAGAAGGAATTTTCTCTAATTTGTCTTCTTTTGCACTAAAACACTCCGACTTAAGAATGGTAAAAACTGATCTCTCCATTAGTCAACAATTTTGTTGCTTATGTATTCCATAAATAGAAGAAACAAACCTCCATTGTTTTTTGCCTTGCCCTAATGTCCGAAGGTCACGAATTTGGTATTTATCATTCATCAACATTCTAACACAACCAAAGTTTAGATGTACATGGCAGTCACTTGACTGAACAAACCATATTAGGTTACAACCTCCCAACGGAATTCCACCCCATCCAAAGAGCATGGTCTCTCTTTATAACAAGCACTTGTTTGTGGACTTCACAGATCCAACAAAATCAATTGATATTCAAAGATACAACATGGCCTCCATAGAAACAATCTAGTTTCAGATGGCAAGCCAAAAGGAGAGAGAGGGAAAACAACATTCACAACCTCGGCAACTGGGTCCCACACAGCAAGCATTCATCACCACAGGTAAACCTGGCTCCAATGTTAAGATGCAAAGATCCCAGTGCAATCAAAGCACCTACAATCCATCAAAGCTGCTACGAACATAACCAACATAAGCTCCAACTCTACACACTAGGGGCAAACCAAAAATTATAACCTGAAACCTTTGAGACCAAGATGAAAAATTTGAGACCAACAGTGCCTTTGAGACCAACAGTGCCTCCAATTCCCATAAACAGGCTAACCCTTTTTTCCTGTTGAAGCTTCAACTCGTAGGAATCGACCAATTCTTTTACCAAAACACTAGTTCTGTACAGAGACTGGTACAAGGAATTTAATTGAACAAGAACCCATATGGGTTCTCTCTTCTAGACATATTCATTCAGTCAGAACTGAGCAGAATCTGGTCTCGGGTTTGGTGCATAGGTCTCGCTGTGAGTGGTTAGTTCCCCGCCCCTTGAAGTTGCTCTCCGCTGGTATGATGGGCGTTCATATCGAGATTTCTGAGGATTAGTTGATTCTTTCAGTATATTGAGCAAGGTTGTAGCTTTATCCTTGGCGCGTGGCGTTCCATGCTCTTGCAGAGCAGCTAGAGATGCTACAGCACCGGCTTGTATTGCTTGGCCCTTGAACCGCAGGTTTTGATTGGCAAGCTGGAGGAGAGCAGCTGCAGCGTTCTCTCGTACAGAAGCCCAGTCGTTTGATCCCCCTCTGGTTGAGGAATCTGAATCGCTCCCTGTAAGGAAAATCGCCTCGTGTTAGACAACTGCTCAGTGTCACGATAACTTTCGTGCTATTTCAGAAAGGCAGTCTTTACACAAAAGAATAGCTTTGTATAAAAACTCTTGGGAGGACCTATTACTAATGAAACGCACGCATGTATCGAAACCGTTCATGCTGTAGACTGCTAACGGATCAACATAAGTCCAATGCGTTAGATAAGTTCAGTAAGACACAGTGAAGCATCAATGAGTTGTTAAATTTTTAGACCTCGAGCACATATTTGGCTATCCCGGGATCACAAAGGTTTCAGAAAGAAATTAGGTTTATACTCATGATTATTAGGAGACTAGAATTCTCATGCAAATAATAACACGGAGCTTCTTCAATATGTCCTAACCCTAAAATCTCCGCGAGCTGAACTGTAAAGAGAAGGTTAAAACCTTCAAATACCTGGGGCACCCGACCTGTCGATTCCTGCGTTCAGAAGGCCAACAAATACTGCAACCCCCTGCCCCTCGCCAATGGCCGAGCGTCCTTCCTGGACCGCAGCCAAGTTGGAGAGAATCAAAAGCGCTCGGCACACCAAATCCGGTGACGCTTCCTGCACCAGCTGCAACAAAATGGGCACCGCGCCAGCCTTAATGAGCTTGCTCTTGTTGATATGCGCAAACGATAGGTGATACAATGCCATGGCGGCATCGCGCTGCGTGCCAGGAGGTCCCGAGCGCATGACCTTGATGAGAGGAGGAATGGCACCGAGCACACCGATGGCCATCTTGTTCTCGTCGTTCAAAGCCAGACTGAAGAGCGCACCGGCAGCGTGCTCTTCAGCCGCGTCGGATAGTCCGTTGAGCAAATCAACGAGGCTGGGAATCACGGACGCTCTGGCAATTTTGATCTTATTCTCGGTTGCAAGTGACAAATTCATTATCGCAGCGACGGCATTGACTTGCACCTCGACATACCGTGACTGCAGCAAGGGCAGCAATGCGGCTAATAGCTCGGGCGTACACAACGCAAGCCTGTAATCCACACCGGGTTCAGTGTTCCGTGTGAGTCGTCGAATCTCTGCGGCAGCTTCCTCCTGCTCGAACGGTTGAGAACTGTACAATTTCTCAACCAACTCTACTTCGATGGCATCCCCTTCTTGACGTGGTCCTTCGTTAGGTCTATCCGTCCGGTAGGAATTGGGCTCAGTCTGTAGATTTAGAGGAGTTTGTCTTCCGCGGGGTTGATAAGACGGACCATCTACTCTCAGAACAGACGCCGATGCAGAATGAATGAACCTGTGACCCTGGCCACGTGAGGAAGACGGCCACTCGCCGCTACTAGTCCCATTAACATGCCCTGAACCATGCCGAGATCTCCCGTTGGCAGAGCTTCCATGTTCCCCCGAGTGAGTTCCTCCGTCGAATTCTCGGGGGGATTCTCTAGAATCGGTTGCATGCATCCGAGACTGGGTGGAGCGGGGTTCCCTCTTGACCCACAGAGGTCCTTCGTGTTGTTCCCGAGTAGAGGACCATGTAGGGCGCTCGGCTGGTTCAATCTCACCGTTACTTACGTCAAGACTAGGCTGAGCATCATACCTTTGCATGTATCCCTGACTGTCACTGTGGGGTCCCGAAAATTCGTCCTCGTCTCCGAATCCTGGTCGGGGTTCAACACTGTTAAATCCAGGCCTGCCATCGTCAACAGGGTATGAGGGAGTCGGAGGATCGCTGCCATCGCTCACCAATGTCGTGCGGGTGCAGCTCTCGACCAGTTGTGTTGCATGCTCAAGGGTTGGGACTTGGGGCTTCGGAATCTTTTGCTTTCCGCACCATGTCTGGATAGTAGACAGGAGGTTTTGGTTGGGCGTCAGGTTGAAGTGATCTAGGGCTTGGCCAGTTTTGAAGCAATGCCGGTTCCCTTGCTGGAACCATATCTGTATGCATTGACGTTCATAGCTAATGCCGGAGGCGACAATCACGGGATCAGCCATTAAGGATTTGGAGATCGGGCACACAAACTCCGTCGGGAAATTTTCCCCGGATTTCTTGGACTTGTGGAGGAAAGACCACGAGCTCTTCTTTGGCGAATCAGTCATCTCTTCCGCATGAGCACCCTTTGCGATTCTAGGTGAGCCGCCTAACGTGATGCCCGAACCACTGGGAGTTGAAGAATCTAGCGCCCCTCCGCCAGTCTCGCTGGCGGTAGAGGCTTCGCCATTCTCCTCCTTCTTAGCATCTTTGGTTTTCTTCCTCCCTATGTGTAAGCGATACATGGCCCGGGAGATGATCTCAGTCAGGATCCACTTCAGATAACGCCCTTCAACAAACTCTCTCCAGCAATACGTCCTACTGCCCACCCAAAACCCCACCAAAAGAAATCCAAACACAGGAGAAAGAGAGGGGACAAAAAAAAACTACACCACCTCTCTGTTCATCTTCCACTCATAGCCTTGTCTAGGTCAGAAAAAACGACGATGTCGCCTCAATAAATAAAAATAATACAACACACCAGCCTGCTCCGCAACCCACTAAGCTACCAACACGCAACAATGCTGCCCTCAAACACAGATCCTCAAGCCCGTGACAAAAACCCCTCAAAGAAGTCCAAAAAGTTGCACCCTGATCTGTTAGAACGTACAAGCTCTAACTCCCAACCCTATTCCCCTAAAACTACTACTACTACACATCCTGCCATCCCTCACAGCAACCCCCAGAGTATCACCAAACACGCAGCAGGATTCTTCCAATGTCGCGATTAGTGCAAACTCCTACAAAATGAATCCAATGAACAGCAACCGGAATGTGCTGACTCGACTCAGCTTGACTTAGTAAAATCCATCACATGTTATCCCCACAACATTCGCATCCTTGAGGGAAATGGAACACGATTTTGGAGGCCCAAAGACAGTCTTGGACAGCTATCATCCCCATGGACCAAAAACAAAAATATGAAGTTGAAATTCTGCAGCAGAACTTGCAGGGTCTCGAGGACGATGACGCCAATCCGTCCGATTATCGCAGACGCTGGATCATACGGTCAAAGATCCTCGAAATCCCGACTGAAATGTCAACTGTCTAGTGTGATGAAGCCTACACGAAGAATATGTGCAGGCAGGGGAAGTCGGGGGAAGTGGGGAGGGGGGGGGTGGGTCTCAAGCTTGAGGCCATAATACTCCAATCCCGATAGACTTCGATGAAGCATGCGAAACTCAAAAGAAACGCCAAAAGTCTTGCTAGTCATTCTTCCAGCCTGGCAGTGGCTTTCTACGGATGAGATTGAACTGGGATCTGCATCGACCGCCCGGATTGGTAGGGCCGCATCGTAGGGTAGTGCTCCATCCAGTGTTTCTGCTAAATTAAATTTGCAAGTCGTAAATTGTTTTGGCGTCCACGGAATGGTCAGTCTTCCAGAACATCCCCCATTGTGTTCACAGTGAATTTGTCCTCATGGATGGATAAATTTTAGTGATGACTTTCATCCACTGGTGGTCGGGCAGAGGGCAGAACTCTCACCCATACCCTGCCTGCCTGACCACCTACTCCCGTCTTTTGATGCAATCCTTAATGCTCCTTGCTTTAGCTTTTAGGGTTTGTTGGGTGTGTTGGGGTTCCTCCGCCTTGCTTCATTGTTGCTTCATATGTATTTGCTCTTCTCTCCTTATCCTTTGCTTCCTTTATTCTCTTCAGTATGTGTTTGGTGATGGTTGTTCTTTGAGCTTGGCATTTGATTTTATTTGTTTTGTGGTACATTTTGATTGTATTTTGCTTTGTTTTGTTTGTACCTACTCATATGTTTTGTTCAATTGTATTTGTTGTATAGTTTGCTCAAGTATGTTTGGTTGTTCTGCTAGGTTCTACTTGTCGTGTGCTTCAATTGTGCTCTACTTTGCTTACTTGCAATGTGAACCAATATTTTTTCTGTAGAAATGTGTTCAATAGTCAACAAAATCTTACTATGACTTTAGCAATGCATCTTATAAATTATTTTTGAAAAAATATGAGTCTAAATGTAATGTATGTAAAATCTAATTTACTAAGTTTATTTTTATAATTATCAAGTGGAAATTTATTTTTCATTATTAAGTCTATGTTTAATTTCTATTGGTTACATGTTATCTATTTAGAATATTTATAACAAACTTATATATATATATATATATATATATATATTTTCCTTTTTCAATTTACAAAGAACACATAACAAAACAAAACTACTTAACAATAGATTGAACAAGTTTTTAATTACAATATTTTTATATCTTACACAGGACCTGTTGAAGTTGCAAATGGGAGATATTACTTTATTCCTTACTTTTTAGCAATTCTTAGCAATTGTTGACGCATAAAATTGTATTTCACAAATTGACAAGGCATTTTTTATGTATATGTTACATAAATAAATATTAAATACTTAAATTAAAAATACCATATATTTTTATTTATGGAAAATCATAAAACAAAATTTAGAAAAATATTAATTAAATGACATACTTGATTCATATATTATAAATATTCACTCAATTCCTGCCTGAAAGAAGCAGACGGGCAGGGGTGGAGAATATATGGGCACTGGGCAGACCAAGACCGGTCAGCGGGCGGAAAACTTGCTGTCTGCCCGCATAATAGGACGGACATCACCCAGAAGGAGCGCCTGCACATTCCGGTTTCCTTCACTTAAATTTGCCGCATGGGTGTATACCCTGTTAAGCATCCGGACAATTGTTGGTGCTTCTTAAGGTGTGCAGCTCACCCCACCCTACACAATCTTTCCAAGAAGAAGCTGCCGCTGATAATGACCGCCGTAATGTAAAAAATGCCCGAGACGTGATTGTGAAAGTAGGGTTGAAAGGAGTGTCATGAGGTTGTGCACGTCGACATGTTCGTGCGTTAGTTCAGACGGCTGCATGCATGATTTTCAGTCTGCGGGTATCATAGTTCATGCGACTACTTCAACAGACTCGTATTAGCTTCATGTACAGACAGTATAAACTCCGGGTACATTATAGTAATTTATCCTGTGCTGTTGAACAGTGACGGGACGCTCTCACTGTTGGGGACGCAGAGAAGGTGGCAAATCACAAGGATGGTCAGTTCAATGATTTACACCTCACCTAGGATAATCTCGACATGATTTCGACATTTCTCAAATACCTAAAATTACAATAAAATGTGACCAAAATTTCAATAAAAAGAATCCTCGTTCCAGGGCTGCAGCCGACAAAATGATGCTTCACGGATGTAGCGTAAAGACAATGTCATCACGAATTAAAAGTCTAGAGTCGAGGCTATAAATGATTAACTCGGAGGTTACTGTTCAAATCTTACAAATTCCACTTCGCCAGCAAGCCAATTTACGAAAAAGCCCTCTATACCGACAATTGATCAAGCCCTGTGTACCAACGATTGACCAAGCCACTTTTTAACACGAAGATACTGAGTAACAACAAGTCTCACAAGCCGCTTATGCCCCAGAACATTTTTAAAAAGATAAATATACACTCTGGGAAACGATGCAAAGCTGATAACGTACGTAAAAGTGTGAAATCCTGAGAATCAGCGTCAGACCGCAAGTAATCTCTGCCTCTACAAAGAAAGGATCCTGGTAGGAAATCAACAACACGTCGGGAAAAAAATAACAGTGGCATATCCCCCATCCCCATCCCTAAGCTTCTAGACCATGCGATAAGAACCACGAAACACTAATTCCAAATGTTGTGGGCACCTGAACCAGAAACATATGCCGGTATGATCCGATGCTGAAACCAAAACAAATGAAACCAGCGCATACTGACAAAACGAAACCGCTCGTGTCACTGCGAGTGAAAGACTAAACGGGGCAAAACAAAAAGGACCAGGAGAGCCGGTGATAATCGGTCACAATTTTGGGGCTCCATGTTGACAATCTTCCACGGAAGATGCTGCAGGAATGCGGTTCCAAAAGCGTTGAGATTCGGAGGTCAAGTGGAATCGGTACAATGCCGGAGGATGTGGGTGCAAGTTGGCTCAAACAGTCCTGGAAACAGTGGATGGTGGGTGGGATTGAGTGCTACACAAAACATGCTACCGACTTTGCAACTTAAGAGAAACCCCAAAGCAGGACATATCCTAACTCATGCCTTTTTTGTGCAACCCCCCCACCACCTCTGCACTGGGATTTCTTAGCAGATGAGGACCTGGTTCACAGTATCCAATTGCTTCTTTACACCAATTTTTATTTATATATATATATATATATATATATATATATAAATAAGTAAATAAATAAGATATTACTTTGCCACCACAATTTTTGCTATTGCCACCACAAGCTGCCTTAAATTTGCTCTAAATTTGCTTTCTATACTTCAATGTACTTTTTAGTGGTAGCAATATCTACTCAATCAAAGTATTAAGACCTAGGTTCAAAAGACATATTTGGGATGTGAGTTGAGTTGTGTAAAGAACGAAGAGGAGTGATGAGTCAATCTAGCAAGGCTTGATTGACTCAATATGAGCAAAAGCGACATTGCAATATTTGATAATAGATGCAATGTTCTTAGGCATAGATAGTAGCATTATAGAGCAACATGTGTGAGATTACTTCTAGGAATAGAAACTATTGCATCAACCGGATACAAAGTATTAGGCAACAAAGGAGATGAAAAAACAAAAAACAGAGAGTACAACAAAATAGAGGGGCATCTTAGCTCAATTGGTAGAGCAGAAGGCTTAATGTTATAATTGATTATGAAGGGAATTTTTCCAATAATATATTGGAATTTAGCACCTTTCACTTGCTCTTTTATTTTTCTAACACCATCCTCTTTAGTTTTATCTGTAAGCATGTCACAAATATTAGATTTATTCCAATAATTATCTAATTAATATAGATCAATAGAAGTAGGTAAAATAAGTTAATTTGATAATATCTTTGAAAGAAGCTTCCTAAAAGCTTCATAGATACGAAATCACCTTTATACATGTCTATAGATGATTAGTAGGTTAGAAACTTGGTCAACAAGCTAGCCACATATCGCACATATTGGTAGTTTGTGGAACAAGCTAGCCATGTGTCGCATATGTTGGTAGCTTGCGGAACAAGCCAAATACATGGCACACATGTGAAAAACTTGAGTGCTATTCCAGTTTCTTCTTGAATATACATATTTCTTTATTTCTATCTTGTTATTTTCTTTTGACATAGTTTTTTACTAATTTACATATTTATTTTAATTCGTGTCCTTGATAGATTGATAAGAGTGAAGTTACAATATCAGAGCTTTGTCTCTTCTTGATTAAGAGTGGATTATCTCTTTTTCTTGATAAGACATAAGCATATTAGAAGTTGTGGACTACTCACTTCTAAACTAATATTGTTCTTAGAATTTTTTCCTTTGTTCTTGAGTGTTTTATTTTATAGACATTTTTTTCTATTGTGATATTATGATAGAGCTTGCCAAAATGAAGAGTGCACTAGTACAAATATAAGAGCAAATGAGAGAATTAATGCTCGTAATGCATCAATTCAATACACTACCATAAAGAGCAACAAGATTAGCAGGAAGTGAAGATATAGAGATGATTCAAGTTGCTTCAAGTCATACCACTTTACCTACAATACATTGAACATCATTCAAGCATCAAAGAACCAAAGATTAGTTTGTCGGAGAAGTTTAATAGAACTAGATTTAAGTTTCGAGGATTCATCAATCAAGTATAATTAGTGATTGAACTTCAATCCCAAAGTTATCCAATCTAGGGATCATAAGTCAGGTTTATTGGAATACTAATGTTAAGATCTACTTTATCATGGTTTTTATCTTTTTTTAAATAACATGATCTAGTATTGGATAATTTAGAGATATTTTTAGCAGATTTTTGATCTATATATAGAAAATATGATGCAATTTGTGTCGCAACTAATAAGATCCATATCTTGCGATAAAAAAATCAATCAATGATATCATATGCTTCACAATTTTGACAATTAGCAATTGACACTAAGTGGGATGATATTGAGCTTATTAGCCAATTTCTCTATGAATTATAATATGAGGTAAAAAAATTGATACTCAACTTATCCGATCCTCAGACATTGAGTCAAACAATTGATTTTGCTATGAAGTGTGACAATCAGTATTTTGAATTTCAATCGGAGAGCCACACAAGGAAGCGAATGTTACTATAATACAATGGCAACATCAATGTTTTTTCAATATGTACATTCAGAAGTAGAAGACATGCACATCAATGCGATATGCTTCAAACCTCTATTGAATAAAAAAAGACTCGTCATTGTCAAGAAGAATTATATTTATATTGTGGAGAATCTAAGCACAGTGCTTGGCATTATCTAAAAAATAACGCAACAACATGATGAGGAGTACAGCTGTCAAAGAAGACAATATGTCGGAAAACGAGTTTATCCAGTTACAATAGGGACCATTGTCGTGGCAAAAGTCCGCTTCAGGTAGACACAAGGTCTCTCTTTACAATCAAGTTGGATCCAATATGCACAAACTTTCTTAAATTTTTCTTTTATAGTCACAAAACCATGCGTATAATAAATCAACAAACTAGAAGCTTGAAAATTTATAAATCAAAATCCAGCCGTTTATATAAGTTCAAATTTTGGAAGCACAGAGTTCACTTCTTTAGTCATCTTCACAAAAATTCTCAATCGTGAATTCATTACCGATCACCAGATATCATCAAATATATTAGCAAGTAATTTTATAAGTAAAAACCAAACCAGAAACTTGAAAATTCATAATTTAAGATCCAGTCATTCAAATAAACTCAAAATTTAAAAAAACATAATTCATACCTTTGATCTTTGTCACATAAATTTTGAGCTGTGAATTCATTGCCGATCATTAGATATCACCAAATCCTTGGTAGATACTTTTAGAAGTCAAATCTCAATCCGAAACTTGAAAATTCATAATTTAAGATCCAGCTGTTCAAATAAGCTCAAAATTTGGGAAAACATAACTTATAACTTTGATCTTTGTCATATAAATTTTGAGCCGTGAATTCATTGCCGATCGTTAGATATCACTAAATCCTTGGCAAGTACTTTTAAAAGTTAAAACCCTAGACACTTGAGAACAAATTTGCCATTACTCCCTAATCAAAGTCTCAATTGATATGAGATTTTAGATATAGACTCTTTATAGTATAAGTAATATGTACACAAAAAATGAGCTTCAAATTCTTCTTGAAACTCAAGTTCTAGCTTAAAGCAAACCCTTCTATTTATCTAACTTCTTCAAAATCCCAGTTTAGTTTGCTGGGTTTAACTAGCCATAACTCACTTATTCTAAACTCATTTCTATCAATTCTTGGACGTAAAATGTATAGCTTGAAGTCTAGTTTCTAACCCAACTTTCCAATTTCTTGTTGGTATCTTAAAACTTCTAATATACTCTGAAAAGTGACAGTAGATGTCATATTAGTAGTCTAAGTTCAAACAAGCATATCTCTCTCATCTAAGCTCCGAATCATGTGTTTCTACCACCTAAACTCATGCTAAGAAGAAGCTCTCTCTCAATACTTCTTTGGATTTGCCAAAAAATCCCGTCTTCTTTTCCTCCGAGCTTGTCAAAGAAGTCGTAGCCAAGGTCTTCAAAGTCCAAGTCAACAATTAATAGTTTAAAGTTATAAAAACCCCAAATCTAATCCTCCAAGTCAGCACTATTAATGGTAGCCGACTATTGACATCCAAATCTACTATTTATCCTTGATAAAATCCTAAATTCAACCTCAAAGTCAAAACTCCTTATATCTACAAATATAACCCTGAATCTACTAAAATCTAAGATTGAAAAAAAGATAAAAGAAATAAAAGAAAGTTTCAAGGCTGGATCAAAGTTAAAGTTAAGATTAAAGATAAGATAAAAATTTAACCAAAAAAAAAGAAAGAAAGTGAGAATTTTTTTCTAAACTATATAAAAACTTAGATTGTTAAGAAGAAAGAAAGAACTTAATAAAATTTTGAAGAAAAGATAGTTAAGTTAGGTTTCTATATATGGATGTATTTACTTCACGACATCGTGCAGCCAGAATCTTGTACAACTCTTAATAAAGGTCCTATCATCTCCTCATAATCTTCTTCTTATTTTATAATAGATATCTATTTTGGACCTAAAAATCACAAAGCCTCTACCTTATTAGATTCAAGAGCCTCAGTATGTTTTTTAGATAAAAAATTTGTTGAAAGTCGTAGAATACCTTCAGTACAAAAAACTAAATCCGAACATGTAAAAGTCATAGACGGTCGCCCGTTATCTTCTTGAAATATTACTCATGAAACCCTTCTTATAAATATAACAATAGATGGTCATAATAGTTGTGTAGTATATAATATAATTAAATCTCCTTTTAATCCAATCATTTTAGATCTATCATGGCTAGAAAAGTATAATCCTCGAATAGATTAGATTTTTTATAGACTTGACTTTTTTCAAAGCATTAATAAGAGTCCCATAAGTCAAGTAACAAATCATAAGTCTAGTATAGTAAAACCCATACTTATAGGTGCAAAAGCGTTTATAAATGAAACAAAAGAAGGATCATCTTTTGCTATTTATGCTACACCCATTTTTGATGGTGGAAGGACTTCAAGTAGCATTCCAAGCCAATATCAAGATTATCAAGATGTTTTTGAGAAAAAGAATGCAAATATTCTTCTGGAATATTGTCCATATGATTGCTCAATTGATCTCAAAGAGGGAACTCAGCCTCCATTTGGATCAATCTATAGTCTATCTCAAAATGAATTGGTTGAACTTAAGAAATACATTGATGAGAATTTGGCCAAGAATTTCATATATCATTCAAAATCCCCAGTAAGAGCTCTTATCTTGTTTGTAAAGAAGAAATATGGATCACTATAGATGTGTGTAGATTATTGACGGCTCAATAAAATTACTATCCAGAATAAGTACTCTTTATCTTTGATATCTAGACTTCTTGATCAATTGAATTAAGCCAAGATCTATATAAAAATAGATCTAAGAGAAGCATACAATCTAATATATATCAAAGAAGGTGATGAATGGAAGACTGCATTTTGAACAAGGTATGGACATTTCAAATATAATGTTATGTCTTTTGGACTTACAAATGCACCAACTGCTTTTCAACATCTTATGAATGTCGTTTTTTGTGAGTTTATTGATGATTTTGTTGTCTGCTATTTAGACGACATTTTCATCTATTCTAAGAATATAGAAGAATATGAACTTTATGTTTGTCATGTGTTACAAAAACTTAGAGATACAAGGTTATATGCCAAGATGGAAAAGTATGTATTTCACACTACTCAAGTTGACTTTTTAGGATACAACATTTCAAATGATGGTCTCAAAATGGATCCTAAGAATATCCAGACAGTCATAGATTGGAAGATTCCAAAAACAGTAAGAGATGTGCAATATTTTTTGGGATTTGCCAATTACTATCGAATCTTCATCAAGAACTTTTTTCAAATTGCAGCTCCACTTACACGCTTAACTTGTAAGGACAAATTCAAGTGGAGTAAAGAAACAAAAGCATCATTCAAGGCTTTAAAGACAACTTTTACTTCTGCAACAAATTCGTATCACGTCAACTTTTTCAAGGCATTTTTTATGGAAATAGATGCCTCAAACTTAGCTATGGGGGCAATATTGTCACAAATGGGAGATGATGACAAATTCCATCCAATAGCTTTCTATTCCAAGAAATTTTCAGGAGCAGATATCAATTACAAAATCCATAATAAATAACTTCTTGCAATTATGGATTCTTTTCAAGAATGGTGTCACTATCTAGAAGGTGCTTCTAGTCCAGTCACTGTGTATACAGATCATAAGAACCTCAAGTATTTCATATCCACGCTGTCATGTTGTAAATTAAAACATAGTGTGAAAGATATAAAGGAATGTATTAAAATAAAAAGATTAAGATTAGAAGAAGAGAAGATGAAAAAGAGAAGCGGTTGTGGTTATAATCACATTATCTTAGAGGTTATAATATTTATCACAAGCTCAGGGATGATAGGTAGGCCAAACTATTAATTTCCTGCTGAAATTTCCACTAGCAGTATTAAATCATGAAGGCAAGAATTTCTACAGTAAAGTCAAGTGGATTCAAACCTACGTCAGCTCCAAAGTAGCTAAGAATTTAACCACACAAGCTTCTTTGACTTGGTAGTGTAGGATGTAGTTCTTTCTTTTTTATATCTAATCTAATCTTAATTGTTTCTTTCTACTTGTTAGATTTTTTTCTATTTTATCTTAGATCTACTTTACATTTATTCTCTTCTATCTTAGATCTAAACTTAAATGTTGTGGGCTGAAATTAGAAGAGAAGTTAGTAGAAAAATGGTAGTAAGAAGATAGAATAGAAATTTATCTCAAAAAGTGAGATTTTTTTAAGTTAATCCAAAAGAAAAGATTAAAGAGGTGGAAAGACATGGCTGAGGTGTCTCTTTGACCAAGGGAAGAAGGAAGACGAGGCCAGAATGACAAGAAGGGATCGTGAAGAAGAAGGAGGAAGATTCTTTTGGAGGTGCATAGGATTTTTTTTGATAGGTAGTATATGTTTTTGTATGTAGAAGAAGCTTGGAGAGGATTTTAAATAAAATTTATTATAAATTTGTAATAGATAAGATAAGAAATATGTAAAAATAATTCTCATGTCTTTTGGTTAAATATCAAGGGAGATATGAGTCGTCAAAGTTGCAAGTGTTTAAGACTAAGGCAGTGAGGGTTACTAAATTTCGAGCCTCGGCTCTTGGGAACCACTTGGACTCTAGAGACGAAATTTTTTGGGATTTTGTTTCTTATAGAGTTTACTACTTTGTGTCAAAATCTTAAATCAATATGATCTGTGAGCAAAGAGTTATGAGTGAAATTGTAACCAGGTGTAGGTGAAAAGAGAAATAGAGTGAAGGCAGAATTGGGATTTGTATGGGTAGTGTATATGTGTGAGTTTTTTGGATATAAATAGAATTAGGGGACGAATTTGAATGTAAAATTTGATAAATATGATCTAAGCAAGTTAGGAAAGAGATGAAAGTAAGTTTGAAATTCATTCGTCTTATGAATAAAATGTTATGCTCTTTCAAACTAATAGGGATCTAGCTCCAAGTCAGTGAAGTTTGAGGGAGCATATCTTTGTGATTGGAGTAGCATTTTGAATAAAATTTATTGGAATTTGTAGATATATGAGTCTATTAAGTTTTGTTAAAAATTGATTGCTATTAGAGTTATGTTTAAAGAATTATGAGAAAATTTGTGATCAAATCTAGAGTTGTTAGAAGACAGAATTAAAGGAGAAGGGCAAAGTCTATAACTCTAGTTCAAAGAGGAAGTTTGGAGCAAAAATTGGAGGATGTTTACAACATAAAGCAAGCAAAAAGACTATCAAATTTCAGTACTTAGGTTTTTGTTAATGAGGAGTAATGAAGGTGTGAAGCAAAAGGGGTCCAGAATCAAAGGCAACATGGAGGGGTTTCTTTGACAACATGGTTCTCTCTAATCACATGAGCTATAATCAAAAAGTTTTTGGAGTATGCTTCCTTACTTCCTAAAGTACTTTGTGTCCAAATTTCGCTTCAATTGATGTGATATCCTAGATTTTATGGGCAAATTTGAAGGTAGGTTTCTAAAGATAGAATATATTAGGATTAATAAAATATGTTTTTATATAAATTCTTCAATTTTATGAACTTTATGAATCTCATCTTGCACTTAAAAAACTAGAGGCACAAAAGATCTAGTGTTTCTTAGGGCTAAGACTCTCATCACGACAACGCACATTTTTAATCGTTGTCAGGTTCATTGCAGCATGTCTTTGTGAAGATTTGACTTTATTATCACCTATTCGCTAAGAGAACAACAAGATTTGTCCAATGCCCTTTCTAAATGTTCTTATCTTGTACCAAGAGAAGGAAATTTAGCTTTTGATCAACAAAGAACGATCCTCTTAAAGCCGGAGCAACTTCAACTTCAAGCAATGAAATCAACATTAACTGTTGATTCCACTTTTGTTAAACAAATCTAGTCCAATATGTCTTTAGATCATCTTGTCCATGAGATTAAGAATAATTCATCTAAATCTCATGATACTACAAATTTTGAATTCAAGGACGATTTGCTCTATTTCAAACAATGCCTATATATTTCAGAAGGTGCAACATGATTACATGTTCTAGAAGCTTGTCACAACCTCCCTACGGCAAGATATTTTGGATGTAATAAGACTTTAGAACTAATATTAAGAGATTTTTGGTTGCCTCATATATAGAAGGCTATTAAAGAATTTGTATACTTGTGAGACATTTATTCAAGATCAAAAATTCCTCGTTTTCAACTTTATAGACTTTTCCAACCATTACCTATACCAAAACAATCTTGGTCTTGTGTTTCTATGGATTTTATCATGGATCTTCCAAAGTCAAGTTCATATGACTTTATATTTGTGATTGTAGATCATTTTATTAAGATGGCACATTTTGTACCATATACAAAATTTATTATAGGTAAAAAAATAGCTAAATTCTTCTTTGATAATATCTATCACTATCATGGACTATCAAAAGATATTATATCAAATAGAGGAACACAATTTATATCAAGATTTTGAAAGATTCTTTTTAAAATATTGAAGGTGAATATAAAATTATCCTCAGCTTTCCATCCTCAAACTAATGGATAAACGGAATAAGTAAATCAAGTTTTGGAACAATATTTGAGATATACCATCAGCTACCATCAAGATGATTGGACAATTTTTTTGCCATTGGCAAAGTTTGCTTATAATAATTTGATACATTCTTCTATTCAACAAACTTCATTCTTTGCAAATTATGATTATCATCTACAACTTGATACTTTTGACTTTTTAAAAGCTGATAATCCAACGGAGGAAGATTTGGCAAATTGTTTGTCAAAGCTACATGCAATAATGAGGGCACAACTAAAGAAAGCTCAAGAACGACAAAAAATCAATGTAGATGTCTATTACAAGGAACAACTTCAATTCCACGTAAGCAATAAGATATAGTTACTTCATTGTAATATCAAGACTATCCATCCTTGCGATAAGCTAGATTATTATAAGCTTCGACCTTTTTTGATTTGTGAAGAAATCAATCGAGTTGCTTATTGATTATGTCTACCAAAATCTATGAAGATCCATCATGTATTCCACGTGTCACTATTTGAGCCATACAAGACAGTGGATATACAAAGAAGAAGACAAATGCCACCGCCTCTTATAGAAATACATAACAATGAAGAATTCAAGGTTGAAGAGATTTTAGATTCAAGGCGGTGTCAAAATTGATTGGAATATCTTGTGCATTGGCGTAGATATGATATTAATAAACGTACATAGGAGCCATCTAGGAATCTAGTAAATGCATCAAAAAAAATCAATGTATTTTATCGACGACATCCGTCAAAATTAAGATAAAGAATCAAAAAAATCTTTTTTATAAAAAAAATTAGTTTCTATAGAAGTTTCATCTTACCTTGTATCATTATTGTTATTTTCTTGGATTTATTTGTGTTAAAGATATAGAGGATCAACAACTAACAAACTCAGCTCAATTGCCATCTTTTGTTAATTTATCGGATGAGACATTACGACTCACACAACCTTCAAGACAACGGAATAGAGATGAAGAGCTTTAAGAACGACATGTTCTTTCTCAGATTGATGGCAAAATACAATGTATTTGATATCACAACCTTGGAAGAGACTCTCAACGCTTGGTGATACTTTTAGAGGTAAGAACTATTCTTGATGGTGTTCCTAATGTTTTCTTTGAAAGAAACTATAAAGGCCTCAACAATAATGAAATAATAGGGTGGTCCTCTCATCCTAGTATGGAATATTATTGATGGCTGAAAGGACCTATCAACTACCTTCAAGGGGAACGAAGATCAGAATATGTGGCTAGCACAATTTGACATATCCTAGACTTCCTCAACATGTAATCATCGCTCTTTGTAGAACTCATCTCTAGAAGGGAGAATAATGTCACAAACATAAGATTTATTTGAATAATTATCTAATTAATATAGATCAATAGAAGTAGATAAAATAAGTTAATTTGATAATATCTTAAAAATAAGCTTCTTAAAAGCTTCATAGATGCGGAATCATCTTTATACATGTTTGTAGATGATTGGTAGGTTAGAAACTTGGTCAACAAGCTAGCCACATGTTGCACATATTGGTAGCTTGTGGAACAAGCTAACCATGTATTGCATATGTTGGTAGCTTGCGGAACAAGCCAAGTATGTGGCGCACATGTGGAAAACTTGTCTTATAAGTTTGACACATATCTTGTAAATTAGACACATGTAGGAGGTCCTATAGAATATCGCCATGTAGCTCTTAGATAGATAGTATAAATAGAGAGAAGAATAAAGCCTTCTTTACTCTTGTCAACTCCTTTCTTGCTTCTAATCTAGTTCAAGAGTCTCATGTATTTTCTAATCTTTGGCAATAGCCATTCCAATTTCTTCTTAAATATACATATTTCTTTATTTCTATCTTGTTATTTTTTTTTGACATAGTTTTTTACTAACTTATGCATTTATTTTAATTCGTATCCTTGACAAAGCATTGGCTTTGAAATGACATCATAGATGGTATAAATTCCATAATCATTAGTTACAAAATTGAGATCAACTTTTACTTGGCCAAACTTGTCAATGTAGAGACTATAGCAAAAAATAGCATGGACAAGGTAGGTGTCAAGGACATGAACTAAAACAAATGCATAAGTTAGTAAAAAAATTATGTCAAAAAAAAATAACAAGATAGAAATAAAGAAGTATATATATTCAAGAAGAAATTGGAATGACTATTGCCAAAGATTAGAAAATACATGAAACTCTTGAACTAGACTAGAAGCAAAAAAAAAGTTGACAAGAGTGAAGAAGGCTTTATTCTTGTCTCTATTTATACTATCTATCTAAAAGCTACGTGGCGGTGTTTTATAGGACTTCTTACACATGTCTAATTTACAAGATACGTGTCAAACTTGTAAGATAAGTTTCCCACATATGCGCCATGTACTTGGCTTGTTCCGTAAGCTATCAATATAAACGGTATTGTAATATGTGTAATTTTACTCGAGAATGCTCCAAGCACCTGGCTAAAGGAAGATAAAAAGGAAATATACAACAACAAGATCCTAACAACTCTAATAGAATCCTAAACAACTTCTATTAAATCTTAACAATATTAATCAAACTTTGATCCAATCTTAAAGAAATTATAAAAGAAGAATAAATGAATCATACATTAATCATAAAAGAAATAATATATAAAATAATAATTTTAAAAAATATTAAAAATAGAAATCTTAAAATCCTAAATCAAACCTTATTCAAATCCTAAGTCAAATCCTAAGTCAAATACTAATCAAACTCTAAGTCAAAATCTAAATTAAATCCTAAGTCAAATTCTATTCAAATCCTAAATCAAATCTTGATCAAACCCTAATCAAATCCTATTTAAATCCTAAATCAAATCCTAAGTCAAATCCTAATCAAATCCTATTCAAATCCTAGGTCAAATTCTATTCAAATCCTAAGTCAAATCTTAAGTCAAACCCTAGTCAAACCCTGGTCAAACCCTAATTCTAATCAAATCTTAAATCTTAAATCAAACCCTAAATTAGATCCTAATCCTAAATCAAATCCTAAATTCTAAACCAAATCCTAAACAAATCTTAAATCCTAAGTCAAATCCTAATCAAATCCTAACAAAATCCTAAATCCTAAACCAAATCCTAAACAAACCCTAAATCCTAAATCAAATCCTAAACAATTCAAATTAATCCTAGGAAAAATTAGAACCTTAATATCTGTCGATTAGACCATTGATCTTACTTAAAAATCTATACACCTTTTAACCTCTTAGTCAACAAGAAGCACAACAAATTTAAAGGAAATCAAACTTACCAAATGGAAGAAAAATTCTAAAAACTTCTTAGGTATTGGTTGGCCTCTTTCTCCAACCTTGATGCTGATCTTCCAGTGTTGATTTCTCTCTTCTTTACCATTCAATTAGTCTCAAATCACTCATGTGTATAGGAAAACAAGTCTACTATCCATACACACAAAGTTTACTCTAATCTAACTAGCAGATTGCTCAAGATCTCAAAAATCCTAACTAATCCTCAAAACTTAATTTCCAAGATCTTGACCCACTTAAACCTCAATTACATACAATTAAATTGTTAGATTCAACTCAAATTTATAGCACACATTGACAACAACAATATCCAAATATCCACAAATTTTCAGCCATGGATCTGCTACAAAATTTTTGTAATTGCCTAAAACATCAACCCTATTTTGTTTCATAAAATCCCAAGTTGCCCAAAACAACCCTAACTTTGCAAAGCTATTACAAAGTCATTTCTTATTCAAATCACTTGAAACTAACTTGTATACAAAATCTTTTAAGTCTACTCCCTAATCCTAATCTCCGATCTCCAAAAGCCTCCTAGATCCGCTGTAGGCATGTGGTTTTGTGCCTTAGGGTCTGATTTCAACCCCAGCTCATAACTCGTCCTTTTTGGGTATCTATTTTGAGATTTTTGTAGTAAGTCTTTTTGAAACCTATTTTAAATTTCCTCTCATATATACCTATATCATTTTATTTTCCAATCTACTTTGTTTTGCCTTACTTATGGCCCTACAAAGTAAATAGAAGCTCATTTATAAAAAGGGTAGCATTAACACCCATTAGTTTTACTCCCTTTTTACTATTATCTATTATTCTAAGATAATTTGCTACAATATTTTAAACTAAGATCTTCTATAATATACTATTTCCACACTCTTTCATCTAATAATCACATTGTTGTATGACGTTGTCGGGGTAGAGAGAATCTGCCTCAAGAAAGCGCTGGGCTTCTGGCTGCCACTAATTACTCAAACAAGATTTAAGTATAATAAAAACCTCCAATTTTATATAAGAGAGATCTCCATAGGGCTA
Source organism: Physcomitrellopsis africana (assembly GCA_036785485.1). NCBI lineage: Eukaryota > Viridiplantae > Streptophyta > Bryopsida > Funariales > Funariaceae > Physcomitrellopsis > Physcomitrellopsis africana. The sequence continues at coordinate 1,453 of JAWRVF010000440.1, read as the reverse complement.
TTACACCCAATACACAAGCCTAATTTCCTCAAACCACTCAAAACATAACAAAATACTCTAAACCCTCATTCTCTCGTAGGAAGGGAATTTTTCCCGAACTTCAATAACCCATAACTTTTAATCCAACCGTCCAAAACTACTCCAAATTTACATGAAGTACTGATATATTCTTCACAACTACCACCACAAATTTCAACCGTCGATTCATTATCGATCTTTAGATATCGCCAAAACCCTAGCAGTAGCTTTAAACCCTTGTTTACAAACACCCGTGTACTAAATTCTTCATATCTCACAATCTAAAAGTCCAAATGCTATGAAACTTTGATGTATAGCTTCTTAGCACAATAATACACCTTCTTGGAAATTTTTAGACAAAAATTCGTCCAAAAACTTAAGATATGGCAAACCCCATCACCATCAACAAAATGGTCTACTTACTGCCTTGGAATTAGATGCGCTGTCTTCAACTCTTCATATCTCCTTCGTCTAAACTCAAAACTTAAGAATTCCTTCATAATAGACGTAGATCTTGAAATCACCTTTTCAACCGCACCATCCGATCTCCAAAAGCCTCCGTATAACTCCGCGAAATCCCAAAAGAGTGACAGTATGTATGAAATCCACTCTCTAACTTTGAACAAGTATATCTTCTTCACCCTAACTCCAAATCGCCTAAAATTTCCTCTCAAACTATACTCAAAACCCTAAACTTTACAACCCTACCTCTGAAATTGCAAATCCCCCTTTTGAAGTTGCCGAAAACCCCTGTTAAGGTCGCGGGCAGCCTCCTCAAAGCCTATTGGGCATGGTATTCGACCAATAGGGATGAAGTTCCCTATTCCTTGCCTTCATCCGACCATGGCTTGATTTCATCCCTTCCAATTAGCCTCTTACTAGCTTAAATTTTCATCCTTAAGTCCCCACCTTCTCTCAAGGCTTCATACTAAACATTTAGATCTTATAATTTTTAAATACCATAATCAAAACAAGTAAAATAAAATAAAGTTTCTTCTATCAATCCCTTTAATTTATTTTACTAAGAATTCTAACACATATCTTAATTTATAAATATATAATATATTTTAACTAATTTTTACATACTGTAAGTAATTACAGTACGACATCCACCCCCTCTAAACCTGCACATCCTCCGGTATGTGCCAAGAAATCACCCCCTCCAATCTTCAGCTTAACCAACGATTCTTGAGTAAATTAATGTCCAATTCTGCACTTCTCTTTCCAACCTGGCTCCTTAGTTTCTTTTCTTGAGTATATCTCTATTGTAGTATCTTCATCCTAAACTTATACCAAACCATCTTCTAAACTTATTTCTTCTGTTATTCCTACTACAACTTCATCATTTGAAACTAAACCCACTCTTTTTAAATTTTTCTCTTGTTTTTGTATCCTTCTTCTATTTATAAGATTCAAATCCTCAACCCTTTGAAAA